>JAXCGZ010013260.1:122500-185381 GCA_037179515.1 Halocaridina rubra | reverse complement strand
AGGGTTTGTTGTTCTCGTGGGGCGTTACGAGACATTCAAGTAGAAGAACGTGAAAGAGATCCGTGGATCAGAAGATACGTTTTTGATTCGGAGTCCCGTGATTGCTGACGACATCAGGGTTATCCGGACAGATAAGTACAGAGTTATTATATTTCTAACAATATTTATAACTACGTGTGAGGGACAGAATGAGCTCATTTAATTGAACACTCGTAGGTAGAATGTATGTTAGAAAATGTATTATTCTGTATGAGGAAGTTTTAATTTAAGGTGAGGAGAGTTTATTTAAATATTCACATATCAGCAGTTCATAAACCCCCATATAAAATATTTGCATGTATGTCTATGCATGTAATATTAATTATATTTTATTGGTAGAGGATTTAATTTTGAGATCGTGGTAGGCCTCTACTGAAGCCGTGTCAGGATTTCCGAATTTAGGGGGTTATAAGATCGAAGGGTAAATAACACACAGGAAATCCTCCACAGCATGCTTTCTGCCATACCCAAAAATTTCTGGGAGTGAGTAATGTAAGCGTTAGACATTTATATGTCAAAAAATACTTTTATTTTGATAAGGTATAAATACGAGCTATGGAGGTGCATAAAACGAATTTGGTATTATTGCATTATAGGACCACCTCTGTTTTCCAGTTGAAATAAAGGTTTTCTGCTAGTTTTTTTTATGTGTTTTAAGCGAATCTGACCTTCATTTGCTCCGGAAATTAGTCCTTCACTCTGAAAAATTAACCGTTAGTTAAAAATCACTGGGAAAAATTAACCGTTAGTTAAAAATCTCTGGCTTTCTGGTAAGTGAAGAGTTGCTGTAGCCGCCCTGTTACTCAATTTCAAATCGCGCACTCAGTTAATGAAATAATGGGGTTAGGTTAATTTAGGTTAGGTTAGGTTAGGTTAGTTCAAAACAAAAAACTACCAAAAAAAAATCATTTCAATTGGAAAATAGAGGTGGTCCTATAATGCAATTTTACCCGTAAGTTTTCTTCGCTGTTAATAAAATGCAGTTCCCAATTCTTCAGGAGTGTCTATATTTATTCATAATATAATGTTTCCTTTAAAAGATTAGTTCAACTCATTTTTGAGTTCGTCTTTTCTAGTGTGTCCGCCGAAGAACGTCAACAATGGCATCATTCAAATGCCATGGGAAGGAGATCATTCGTGTGAATGTCGACATTGACAGCGAATTAACGCCATTCTCGTGCTTTAAGATACTGGAGAATATTCTGAAATATATTTTGTACCAAAGATGTCAGATTCCATTGCCATATGATGTGCTTTGTAAAGAATTCCAACAGGTATGTTATGACGAAGAATGGGCAGTACTTGGTGACAAATATATCTGGTTTTAGGTCACGAACTCACTTTTCTCTTAAGGGTTAAGACCGTGCCTTCTTAGGAAGGAATTTGTATTGACAAATGCGAGCGTTACCGTGAGTGAATGCCTTTTGGGGGGTGTCGAACCAACGACTTTACGAATCCAAGTTGCAAGATTTACCACCCGGCCACGACGGCCACACCTTGTAACGTACTAATAATAAATTAAATTCTGTTCAACTGTGAGTGGATTATACCGTCCACAGTTCCCCTCGGTTCCAAAGCACAGATTTTCCAGATATCCGCCATAATATATTAAAAACATTAAACATTAATTTTGCCCTTAAATCCTTATTTAATCATTGCCCTGGACCTACCACAAGAGGGGGCCCTATAAAGCTGTCATACCCTCCCTTTTATACCAAGATGCATCCCAATTTCCCAATCGTCATCTGTGTATCTGTTGTCATTGTGGGACACGCCTGCAGCATGTCCTGTAGAATATGCATTGTGTGTGTGGTAAAGTAAGGTTAAATTAGATTATGTATAGCAAGTGTTTGATCTCAGGTTTTGTTACTTACTGGTTTAATAAATACATAGAATATTGGCCAGGATTCTGGAGGTCACTGAGCCTCTAGTGGGGCCATAGGGCAAGAACAGATCCCATGAGGAGGTGCAAGCCACAATATTGTTTAAAATCTAGTTTATCTAAATTATATTTACTATGTGATTAAATTGCCTTTATTAAAGGTTGCTGATGGTGTATGATTTGTTATTGGCATTTCTTTGTTGGAGAGTATGGTGTGATGGTTATATTAGGTTAGGTTCAGGAGGTTTCATTGGTTGACTCGCAGTTACTCTCAGTCGATGTTCTGGAACAGGCCTCTTGGTGGTCGAGTTAGTGGTGGTTGCGGTAATTTGAACAATTTTGTTGTACTGTATTTTAGCTTTATAGTCATAATATAATTCTTGTTCTTCCCATGCTTTATCTAGATTTCTTTCAAATTTTATCACTGATTCAGACTGTACTACATTTTGCGGTAACGTGTTCCAGTTGTTGACTACTCGATGACAAAACAAATTTTTTCTCTATTAATCTAGACCTCTCCTTATATATCTTCCTGGAATGTCCTCTTATTCTCCTGTCTTCCCCAAGTCTAAATATATCTTGACACACTGATAATTCACTCCTGATAGGATCTTGAATGTTTCTATCATGTCCCCGTGTACTCTCCTATATGCTAACGTAGGTAGTTTCAGCTTTCTTAAACGATCGTTGTAGCTCATATTCTTTAAAGTTGGTACCTGTTTAGTCGCTCTTCTTTGGATATTTTCTGTGGCATCAGTATCTTTCATAAGGCATGGTGACCATACCTGATTTGCATACTCCAAGTGTGGTCTAACCAATGCAACATTCAGCTGTTTGAAAATTTCCTTATCGAGTGATACTGATGTCCTCCTTATAAGTCCGACTATTATATTTGCCTTATTAACTTTGTCAGCAATATGTTCAGAGAAACCAAGTTAATTATAAATAACGACCCCTATATCCCTTTTTGCATCCACTCCAGATATTTTCTCCCCTAAATAATACTCTCCTTTACCCACATTGCTCGTCCCAATTCTCATGAATATACTTTTCTTTGGATGAAAACTCAACAGCCATTTCTCGTACCATTCCTTCATGCAGTCTGTATCATCTTGCATAAGTTTCACATCGTCTCGAGTTTTTATTTGTCTATATAATTTTGTGTCATCCGCATAGATATATAATACACTGTCGTTTTTAAGAACTTCAGGGAGATCATTTATATATATTACAAACAATAGTGGTCCCAACACTGACCCCTGTGGTACTCCACTTAGCACATCTCGCCAATCAGATCTGTCTGTTTACAATTACACACTGTCTTCTGTGTCCCAGAATGGCCTCTATCAATGTCAGGCATTTGGATCCAACATTGTAACTTTTGGTTTTCTCCAATAATCTTTTATGGGGAACTTTGTCAAAAGCCTTCATTAGATCAAAATAAGTTACATCTACAGCATCTCCCTCCTCTAATACTTGTGTCCACTTGTCAAGTATCTTTATTAGTTTAAGAACTGTTGACCGTCCTGGTAGAAATCCAAATTGTTTTTTACTGAAAAATGTATATCTATTGATGTTCCTCATGAGTTCTTCCCTAATGATTGATTCCATTAACTTACACACTATACTTGTGAGGCTAGCTGGCCTATAATATCCTGGATTTTTATGATCTTTGGTTTTAAATATCACTGTTATGTTCGCTACCCCCCAGTCTTTAGGCAATTCAACTCTCATATGAATACTCAAAAATTACTTTTAATGGTGTTGCTAATTCTTCACCTCCTACCTTAAGTACACCCAGTTCTTGGAATAACGCGAAGATGGGTTCTCAGAAGTGACGTGTAATGTAAAAATCGCGTAATGTAACGAGTTATTCTCCATAAGAAACAATGATAATGGGCATAGATATGTTTCATCTGAACGACTGAATCAGATGAGCTCACCACAACACCTCGTACCACTCTCCAATACTTACTTCCATCCCTAGTGACGAAGTTATCGTACGGAAACGCTGATTATTTAAGTCAAATTGTTGTAAAATGCAACACAACGAAAGGATATCAAAACATCGTCATTTATGACATTATTTTACTATGAATACATACATAAAAGGGCAATTTGCTGCTTATAGTTTAGATAGAGCCCTTTCCTTTTACATGTGGCACCAACACTTGCTTCCATCCTTAGTGACGATGTTATCGTACAGAAATGCTGATTATCTAAGTAAAATTGATGTAAAATGCAACACAACGAAAGGATATCAAAACATCGTCATTTATGACATTATTTTACTATCTTCTTCTTCTTCTTCTTCTTCTTCTTCTTCTTCTTCTTCTTCTTCTTCTTCTTCTTCTTCTTCTTCTTCTTCTTCTTCTTCTTCTTCTTCTTCTTCTTCTACATCTTTTCCCACTTTTATGTGGGGTCGATGTTTCTGGCCAGTGTTCTCCATATGTTTCTGTCCTATACCTCATCACCCAACAAACCTTTGGACCTCAGGTCGTCATTGATGCAATCCATCCACCTACACTTTGGTCTCCCCCTCCTTCTCCTACCCTGTATTTCCATTTCCATCATCCTTCTCCCAACAAACTGTTCATCCCTCCTAACGACATGACCATACCATCTTAGTCTACTTTCTTGTATCTTATCTGATATTTCTCTAACTTTTGAGGTACCTCTAATTACCTCGTTTCTGATCTTTTCTCTTCTTGCCACCCCACACATCCATCTCAACATCCTCATCTCTGCCACATCCAGTTTTTTCTCTTGTGTCTTCTTTATTGCCCATGTCTCTGCTCCATACATTATCGCAGGTCTCATAACTGTCTTATGCACTTTACCCCTCAACTTAGTCCCTATTCTCCTGTCGCACTTACATAAAAGGGCAATTTTTTGCTGTTTATAGTTTAGATAGAGCCCTTTCCTTTTACACCTGGCACCAGCACATGTTAAAGTTGCCAGAAAATCGTCCTTTTCACCCCCTCCCCCTCCCAACCCAGGGTGTCCCATTAATTCCCCTGTAAACGTATGCACATGACAGCAAGGTGGGAAAGCGCTTCCAAGGCAGTTGCTTATTTACTAAAAAAAAAAAAAAAAAAAGTTTTTCGAAATTTTTGCGTGGGCGTTATTCGTGTATTTTGCATTTTTTTACTATTATTTTTTGGGGGCGTTATTCCAATTTTGTGTATTTTAAAAAGCGAGCTGAGTGTATCCAAGGATGTAGCCCATCTGGTCCCGGTGACTTATTTCTCTTTAATATTTGAATGACTCAACTTTATTTTTGAAACTGAAAATTCAAATCTAGGTAACAACAATCCCTGTCTTATAGGAACTTCAGGAACACCCTCTTCTGGCTCCTCTTCTGGTATGTGTTAATCTCCTTTGTACCCAGACGAAGTCTGGGTACACAGGAGATTAACACATACTTTTAAAAGAAAACAATTTTATTTAAATCTAATGTTAATAAATAATATTTTCAATATGATTTCCATCATTTTCAAGGCATAATTTGATGCGCTTTACAAAATTCAGGTGAAATCGATTGAATAGCTCTGCATAGTGAAATTTCCTATGTACCTAGACTATGTGGACACCCTGTATGTATATCTAAATTTATGTTTTTTACTATTTTTTACTGTTTTATTATTCGTAGGCTGGGAAATAGATTTTTTTTATCAATTAGATAATGGAATATATTTTTTTCAATAGAAAAATTAAAGTACTGAATTTTTTTTTTTAATATTTTAATATTTTTGCATATACCAAAAAAAAAAAAAAAAAAAAAAAATTGCCAAAAAAAAATCGCGGCACAGTGAAAACGCGAGCCAAGAAATGCGATACAGGGAAGGATCACTGTATACAGTATTGTCATTTGATATCTGTAAATCTGGGATACTAGATCTAATCATTTTATCCTACACATATTTCTAAAGTATTTTTTTATTTTCTTTAACATTTCTAGCTATACTCAGTTCCCTTCTTTTTACTTCTCTCCTGGTCTCGCTTCTAACTTGATTGTTGAGCCTTTTATATATCCTTTCCACTTCCTGGAACTCTCCGTCTCCAGTACAGTATTTCTATACTTTCTCAAATGTTTTAAGCGGGTCCATAGCCGCTTTTTTCGATTCATTTGCAATTCATTATTTGTCCTTTTCCTCAATAATAATTTGTCTTTCATAATTTTGGATTGGACTCATTCATTTATAACTTCCTCTAACTTGGATTTAAATATATGCCATATTTCCTCTATATCCCCTCCACCCAAATATTCCTCTCAGTTAATATTCAGTCTATATCTTAGCTTTTCATAGTCTGCCTTTTCATAAAGGTGAATTTTCTTAAAACATGTTTTGGTTTCCTCTTCAACATTACAAGTAAAAGTTATCCAAGCCTGATCGCTACTCCCAGCTGGGCTCTCTACTTTGACATCCTCTACAATTTCTTCAGTACTAGAAAAGATCAGATCCAAAATGCTCCCTCTTGACTCCCCTCTATACCTTATAATTTCTCTAATATGTTGGGTGAGGAAGCAATCCCTGACAGTTTCAATAAACTTAAACTCAGTACTGTTTCTTCCCTATAAGTATCTTGTGCTCTGTTAGTTTATTGTTTATTTCTTGTATTAATCGAATTAAGTTGTCATTTCCAATCATGTCCATACTAGGGCTTCAATAAATAGATACTATTAGTATCATTTCATCAGTGACTTTTAATTCAGTACTCAGATACTCACAGTAAGTCTGTTTCATAATTATTTCTTTGAAAGATAAATCCTTCCTAACATATAATATTATACCCCTACCCTCCTCTTTATTAATAAATTTTTTTTTTCAAATATTTCATACCCATCTATACTATATACAGCCAACATTCTTTCATATCTGAAATTTTTAGGCTTAGCCTTCTGCAGTACAGTAATACATGGTTTATCTTCATATTCCTCCAGTCTCATTTGCAGGTCTTTTATCTTATCCTGAGAAAACACATCTACATTACTAAATGCTACACTAAATTTATTTATTCTTCTATATTATTTTTTTTTACCAGTCAAGCTTGGTTGTTCCTTCCTTCTGTTTGGTCCTGTACCACCATCTATTTCCTTATTCTCTTCACAATAATTTTTTCTGGCGGGCCTATATCCAGTTTCCCGACTGATCCTCCTGCTCCTTCCTTTTGGCTTCCGATATCAGAATTTTCATGTTCTCTCTCTGTGCTCTTGTAAGATCATATTGAATTGTTATATCTTTATACTCCCTATTTCCTTTTAATTTTCTCGTTGCCGTAAGAATAATTTACTTAGCCATCACAGTATCCAAACATACAAATAGAGGCCTCGGATCTGGTGCATTTGCCTGGTATTTGTCCAGTCTTACTATTCTCATGAAAGTACATGGTCGTAGGTCTACTTCCAGAGTCTCTCGTATTAATTTTGCCATAAACCTTTTATCCTTTTGCCTCATAAACTCTTCTCTCTCACTACTTTCTGGTACTCCATAGACAACTATATTATTTCTTCGAGCGTCCTCCTCTCTCATTTCACGCATTTTCTCTTTCAGATTTTTCTTCAATTCTTCTCGTAGTTCCCTATCACTATCACAAAGCTTTTTCTTTAAAGTCTCCAGTTCATTCTTAAAGTCCTGAGTTTGTCCATTCTCACCCACATCTGCATAGCTCACCCCAGCACTTTAATCAGCTGCTGTGCCCTCAAGAGAAACATGCTTTGCCTCCACACTTCTTAGCCAATTTTCCAAATCTCTGCACAAACTTTCATTACTGTCTACAACTTCCTTTATGACAACAGACTTTGCTTCAACCATCCCTAACCTATTATCCATAGCCTTGATTGTGTTGTTTTCCTCCTTCACAAACTCAATAACTCCACCCAATTTGTCCTCCACCACAGCCTGTCTATTTATCATTGCCTTATTTTTTTACTCAAGGTTCTGTATGGCTTTGTGAATTTGAACACAACTCTTCTTGCAGAAGTTACAGTACCACGATAGCTGCTCACTTGACCTCGTCATATAATCATACATCTCGTGCGTATTATCACATTCAGTATGATACCATATTTTACAAATCTCACAAACTGCTGCTTTATCACCATTCTTCACCTTTACTTCACAAATACCACAGTAAACATGATTCATATTTCCATTACTGTTACCTTCAGTAGCACCACTATACTTACTATTTACATCAGCTGATTCTTGTCTGCCATCATCACCTTCTGCTGTATCACTCACCACTTTCATTTCTTCTTTGTCCTGCATCTTATTTCCTTTTCTCCTCGTCATATTACCTTTGCTTAGGCTCAGCTTCCTATCCCAATATATATTAATATATAATGGTGGAAAAATTCTATCTTTAATCACAAATGGAGCAAAAATAATGGGAGCTTCAGACAAACACCACCACCACTTGAATCTCCCGCTTTTGTATGACCAATAGTATGTTTTCAGAAGATTTTAGTTGTGATCTCCATAGTGCATTGGTAACTCTTGAAATTTTCAGTTACTGAATCTCTCTCTCATGCTAAGAGCTAATGAAAAATAGCCTAGAAGTAAGATTTTGTATATCTTACTTCAAGCTCTGAATTAATGATTTTGCTTCTCCAAAAGAGCAATATTTGACTGGAAATATACTCTTCATGTAATTAATATCCAAGATGGTTTAGCCTTGCTATTGGATGAGAAAGAATTCCACTTTGTATGGTTTTAAAACCCCTGACTGGGAAAAACTGACGTAAGAGACCTGCTTCCTCAATTCTTTGTTGTTAGATTTGGATAAAGCATCTTGTATGAAAAAAAAATACTGTACTGTATTGTTATTTTATTATTATTATTGTTATTATTATTATTAATGGTAGCTGTATTGATGTAACTGCGATTGAATTTTTGCAGTTTAAAAGATGAAAGGAATTATTTTTATATTTTTTCTTCCTTGGGTTGTAACCACCTTGCTGACTGTGACAGAAAATGGCAGTACAGTGTTCCTTCGATTATCGCGAAGGTTCGGTTCCGGGACCCGGCGCGAGACAGGAATTTCGCGGAGTAGGATCACCCTATATGTACATAGATATTTTAATATATTTTTATGTTTACGCTGTATAAACCCTCCCTGTACTGTTAACAAACCACCCTTTACTTCATAAATAACAGCATGCAAGCGTAAATTTATATGACATACTCATGTACATAGGTATTTTACAGTTATTTTTATGTTTACCGTATAAACCCTCCCTGCACTGTTAAAAAACCACCCTTTACTTTATAAATAACAGCATGCAACGTAAATTTATATGTACGTGATAGGTAAACTTACTGTGAATGAGGTGGTAATTTCGTTTGTAGACTCCAGAGGAAATTATTCCGCAGCCAATAACAGCTTTACGGCTGTTATTCATTGAGGCCAAAATAGTTGTCGACATATCTAAGAGTTTCACCTTATCTGTTATGGTTAACATCTTCCTTTGCCGTTTAGGCTCACTACCAGAAGCCTTAGAAGATGAAGGATGCTTGGGAGGCATTTTAGAGGTTGAAAAAGTGAAGAAAATAAATCACAAGCACAACGTGAACAGCGTTCAATATGTACTATCTCACGTAGGTTCGACCCTTTTCGTTTTCTGAAACGCTGATACCGGTATCGTATTTTACATGGTGCAGTACTGTTAGTATTTATGTTTTTTTTACTATTTTTTAGTTTTATTATTCTTAGGCTAAGAAATGCGTTTTTTTTTATCAATAAAATCATGAAACTACTGGAAATTTTAATATATATGCTAGCTCACGTAGGTGCGACCCCAATTCATTGTACGCTATCGGACACCATTTCACATGATGCAATACTGTGAGTTATATATCTAAATTTATGTTTTTTACTATTTTTTACTGTTTTATTATTCGTAGGCTTGGAAATAATTTTTTTTTATCAAATAATGAATTTTTTTTTCAATAAAAAAAATGAAAATACTGAATATTTTTATTTTTTTTAATATTTTAATATTTTTGCATATCCCCCCCCAAAAAAAAATGCAAAAAAAATCGCGGTACAGTGAATTCGCGAGGCAAGAAACACGATAGAGCGAAGGATCACTGTACTGTATTATATATGGGAATTTTTTTTTTTTTAAATAATTACATTTATGGTCTTTTGTTATCCAATGCAGAATGATGTGTTTGAAAACAGAAGGGACTCACCATGTAATGCTGGATATTCTGGGTGCGCAGATCAGTACTCCTTACAGGTACTTTTGTCTCATTTTTTCATTAAGGAAGTAAGAACAGTAGTTTCTTTTTTAAGTCATTTTTATTCGGAAATTTACAATGTCTTAATATATATTGGTATTGCCTGTTGCTAAAATTTACCTGTGTTGAATCTACAAATGTAAATGTCTTTGGTACATTTTCAACTGAGTTGCTTAGAAGTGCTTTTCATTTGACTGAGAATTGCTTTGAATTTTTAGATTTTTCAGTACGTGAAGGTTGTAAACAATATGTGTCCTGTATTTGAGCTTGATATAATCATGTAAGAATTATACAGTGTCTTTTTTCTAGATTCATCAGTCAAAAGAGGAAGTATTGCAGAAAAAGAAGGAAAGAAAAAAAAGACAAAGGCTGCAGAAAATAAAAACGCTTCTTGATAGCTTTCATAGAGTTACAGAGGTAAGCTCCGAAACTGCATATTTTATTTGTGTTCAGCTTCTAATATGTACAGGGTAGATAATTTTTAAATCTAGGATGCAAAATTTCCTTGCATATATAAAGTACTTATGTATTAGCCTGTTACAGATTTATTGTCTCTTCTGTAGTTTTATTAAATATGCCGCAAAGGCTATTTTTTCAGAGTTACAGAAAATATCAGTTGGATACAGGTCAGTCTTTTTGTAGCAATTCTCTTAAGATATTCCAAACATTAACCATACTTTTTATAGGTACAGAATAGATTTAGGTAGTAAAATTTTGAATATCCATTTGTTTTCAGCGATGTGTTTTATTGTTATATATTACTGGTTTAAAATTCTCATATGATGTGCCATATAATGGGAGTTTTTGTATCAGTTCGTATATTCATATATCAGAAATCAGTTCGTGTATTCATATATCAGAAATCAGTTTGTGTATTCATATATCAGAAATCAGTTCGTATATTCCTATATCAGAAATCAAAGTTATAATTGGTGTTTAGAAAAGTATAGTATGAAAATCAAAATGTAATAGGAGATTTATCAAAAATATAGCTCATTGAGTATGTATTGAAAGTAAAATTATTTTTATTACTATTGTGGCATCCTGCTGTCTTGGCGAGGAGAATATGTATATGCAGAAAAATTATCTATTCTGAGGGAGGGGGGCTAGAGTACTTCCTCTGTGTTCCCCTGTGTCATAAGAGTCAACTGATTGGGGCAGAGCGAGAGGACTGGGAATCCCCTCCTCTGTATGTTCTCTTCCCAAAGAGTCAGAGTACTTTGTCTTGACTCAGCCACTCTCCTTATAGGGGTAAAATAGCTCATTTATGTAGTAGAAAATACTGTAAATTTTCTTACTTTACCATTAACTTCCTCGAAGCTTTCCATATAACTTGTGTATTTGTCATTAGTATTTATGCATCATTTTTTCTTCACATTATTTCCATCAATTTGAAGCATATTGTTTCCACCAGGGTACTCCTTGTAGTGATGTTTGCTAGTTTGGATGGAAATATTTATATATATACTCTACTTAGTTATATAATTCGTATATAAGAGCAAGGAAGAATCTTGCTCACTACACTTAGTGCATATTGATATCAGGCTTACCTCATGTATCCCTGGTTTACATTTTTTCCCCTTCATAAGAGCTTAAAAAGGAGTTTAGACTAAAAAGATTGAACACTTCTAATAGTTCTATTTATGATTAAGGCATAAGATAAAAGGGGTCATGGAATGGAATATTACCTGTATGGTTAACTTGTGTGGATGACTAACTTTGTATACTGTACAGGTCCTGCACTCAGAGTTAAAATCGGGAAATATGACAGCCGTTAGATTTCTCTTGGGGCACGCAATATCTTCTAAGTGTGAAATATACACAATTTTATTGCCAGCTAGCATTAGCACATCACACATTGTGCATAGCAAACAAGATGCCATCATGCAGTTTTTCAGGTTAGTAATTTTTCTTAGCAATTCTGTGATCTAATTTTAATTTGAATTTTTATTCAAATATACCGTGTAATTGTCATCTGATATGAGTTACATTTATAATTCTGTTACATGATTGTAATATGATGTAGCTTTTAATTACATTTATGAATTACTTATATGAACTAAGATAGTTATAAATTACGTATTTTATCTTCTTCAGTGACTGTTGATTCATGACATTAAGTTTTGTTTATAATACGTTTATATGACAGTGATGTGATGCAGTTCTAATTTACACTTCTGGTTCCCTTTTATGACTGTGATATAGCATTAAATTGGATTTATGATTTCATTATATACATATATTAAAGTCATAAAACGGTTACAAGATGTGCTTTAAAAGTGTTTTTAAGATACGCTAATAACTTTTTATTTAAAGTATTGAAATTACTTATACAGTTCAGATATATGATCATGAGATAATGAAGTTCTGTATTACATTTACAGTTCTGTAATATGATTCTCGCATGACATATTATTAAGTATTTTCATATAAGATTCTGTTATTTGACTGTAGCATGACGTAGTTCTTAATGATATTTTAATTTGGTGCTTTATATGACTGTGAAAAGATATACTCTTAATTATACATAAGATTTGCATATTCTACACTGACATTATGTGGTTTGACATTACATTAATATTTATCAGTACATCATCTTACAAATAGGGGTCCCCATTTTGCTAAGTCATTCTGGGGTTTCATCAGAGACCAATAAATAATGAATAAATCAATATATCGACATATCAGTTATCCAGATGCAAACCAACCATAGTAGTAAAGGTAAGCAATACTGTAAAGTGTACTTTAACTATTTTTATGTATTAAATAAAGAACTTAAATTTTTTTTCTATGTTTTAGCATTATTTTTAGCAATGGTGGGGGACCTAGGTTTGAATTATAGGTGTGTCCCGACTTAAGTCGAAATCCGACTTAAGTCAGCTGTCAGGAACAGAACCCTGACGTAAACTGGGGACCCCCTGTACAGTACTTTATTTTACCATTAGAAGCTAAGCAGAGTGATCAAGGTATGTTTGGTTATGATGTGTGCTTGACTCGGCCAACCTCCTTACAAGGGGAATTGTGGTCATTGTATATGTATGTATGAAACAGTTGTGGCTTTCATTATCTCTTGAGCAGGATATGGCTCCATATTGAAAGAAAGTTTAATCTCCAACTTTCCCACTTATGTATGATTACTTTGTTAAAAATTGTCTTTGCCTGTGATATATCATGTTAAAACTCCGTTTGATTACATCAAAATGCTATAGTTTTATTTACTCTTACCCTTTGCAAGTCCATTAGATGTCCTTCCTTATTCTATGACTGAGACAGGTTGCCATTTTTTAAAGTTTTCCAACATGACATCCATTTTTTGTAATAATATTGGAAGAGGAAAAAATTCTACTTTCTTTTATTAATTATTTTTTGGGAAACAACTAAATGAATATTCCTTTTGGTGGAAGAGAAAATTTTTTTCTTTTATATTCCGTGTGATTGAAGAGTTGACGAAATGGATAGGGAAACATGCTTGCAGTTTTATCCCCCCTGAAATTTTTTGCCCCTTTGGGTCAGTGGGAGTGTTTGTGTCGGGAAGCGACCAATGCGGGTTTGATTCCACTTTGGGGTGTTAGAAATATCTGTCAGTACCACAAAACATCTGACAGAATGGGTTTACATAGGCAGGGTGTGAAGACACCCCTGTTTCCTCCCTTTTATAATTGTGGTGACCCTGTTAGCTTGGTCGGGAAAAAAAAAAAAAAAGCGGTGCCGCGTTCTATTAATAAATCCATTGAACCACTTGGTAATTTTAAATTTAGATTCTATAAATTATTATGTCCACTTCTTCCTGGGAGGATTTAGGAAAATTCTTTTAATTTCTAATTTGGATATGCTATAGCTCCTTCCAGTTTCAAGTAAATTGATCTTGGCAAGGGACTGGTACTTTGGTTATTACTTCTACTTGTGTATGATTGTTGATGACGATTGTAAATTGAGATCCAATTTACATTGATTACTTTAGGTGAAGAAGGAAAGACGTCTTTGTAAATTGAATTGCACCTGCCTACAAGTTTTACAGCTGTAGCTAATAGTGAGGGCAAAAGAACACCTACAACTTAATCCAGGCATGTTGTAGGAGTCGGCTAAAGGGGATGTCCCTGTGATAGGAGTAAGCAATTCCACACAAATGTGTGACACAAGAACCAACAAAGTGGCAAAGTTGAATTTTGAATTTACTGTATTTTATTATTTACTATGAGAAACGTAGAGAAAAGGTGAAGATATTCAAAACCTTGTCAACTCCTATGGCTACAGTTTTACCCTCCCTTACGACTTCGCAAATCATGTCATATTGTTTAAAATTTTTTTCATAGCCCCATTGCCTGGTAATGTCAGCAAAGTGGCCAGAACTGACCCAAAGGAAGAAAAAAGGAGTCAGCAGGGTCATATATATCAGAAAAGCATAGAAATGATTAAATTTGTCTGCCTACTTTCTGTGTGATGTTAATGCTCTGGGATTATATCAGTATTAAATGTATCTTTAAGCAGTGTGTGGATGTAGTGTAACCTCTATTAAGCATTGCTCTCTAACTTACCTTTGAAGTTTCTCATTACAATTTCAAAAGAAACTTATATTTTGTAGGGTATAAATTTTAAGATATATATTTGTTTTTGATGTCAGCTTCTTTTATCAAAACAGCTGTTTAATTGGTGTACACTGTTTTGAATTATGTTGAACTCCTGTTACCTGAATTCTTTTGCCACATTTGCGACCTTCCTACTTGTCTTAGTGAGATTTGGCGTTATCATCTAAAATATATATTTATGTAGGATTGAAAAAACTAATAATTTATGTGAAGGTACTTGAATTGGCATTGAAAAGTCACTATTTTAAATGTCACTGTGAGCTAATGTTTACTGTTACAGAGGAGGGAACGTTTTTTTTTTTATGCAGTTTTCTCTTTCGTTATGGCCAATAAATTTGCCTTGGTGAGAGAGGGCAATATGCTCAAAAAATATTGTTTAGATATATTTGTTATGTGGAATAATATGCATTTTGGTACATACATACATATACATTAGTTGCAATCCTCCTTGTAAGAGGGTGAACAAATTAAAGCACACTCATTTACCAGAAGGTAAGACATATAAAGGATAACTAAGGAGTAGTTCTAGCAGAAGAGGACGAAATAAAAAGCAGATGGGAAACTTATTTTGAAGGATTACTAAATGAAGAGAACCCAAGAGCAGTATTTGAAGATGGACTTCCAAATGAAGGAGTTACAACAACAGTGACTAGAAGAGAGGTAGAGCGGGCAGTAAGGAAAATGATAAATGGAAAGGCAGAAGGACCTGATAAGATGCCAGTGGAGGTATGGAAGAGTCTTGGAGAGGAAGGCATAGATATCTTATGGGACTTAATGCAAAAGATATTTAGTCAGGAAAATATGCCAGAGGAATGGAGAGGAACCTTGGGAGTGTGGAAACTATAGAGGTATAAAGTTGTTAAGTCATACTATGAAGATATGGGAGAAGATCATGGAGAGGAGACTCAGAGAGGTAACGACAATTGGGGATGAACAGTTTGGCTTCATGCCTGGAAGAGGGACAGTGGATGCCATATTTGCCTTGAGACAAATGATAGAAAAGCATCGGGAGAAACAGAAAGGACTGCATATGGTCTTTATTGACCTGGAAAAGGCATATGATCGAGTACCACGTCAAGAGGTGTGGAGGTGTATTAGAGAAAAGGGAGTCCCCGAGAAATATGTAAGAAGCATCCAAGATATGTATGAGAGGGCAGAGGCAAATGTTAAGAGCAGTGTGGGCTTGACGAAAAGTCTCTCAGTAAATGTTGGTCTGCATCAAGGGTCTGCTTTGAGTCTATATCTATTTGATCTGGTCTTGGATGTAGTAACCCAGGGTATTAGAGATCAGTCTCCGTGGTGTATGCTCTTTGCAGATGACATTTTACTGTGTAGCAACAGACGAGAGGTAGTGGAGGAGAAGCTTGAGGAGTGGAGAAGAGTGATGGAGGATAGAGGACTGAAAATCAGCAGGAAGAAGACAGAGTACTTGAGGTTGAGTGATGATGAGGATGGGGAGGTCAATTTGCAGGGGAAGCTGTTGAATAGAGTTGAAAAGTTCAAGTATTTGGGATCAACAGTAGCAGAGGATGGTGACATAGAGTCAGAAATAACCCACCGAATACAAGCGGGATGGAAGAACTGGAAGAAAGTGTCTGGGGTGCTGTGCGACAGGATAATAGGGATTAAGTTGAGGGGTAAAGTGCATAAGACAGTTGTGAGACTTGCGATGATGTATGGAGCAGAGACATGGGTAATAAAGAAGACACAAGAGAAAAAACTGGATGTGGCAGAGATGAGGATGTTGAGATGGATGTGTGGGGTGACAAGAAGAGATAAGATCAGAAACGAGGTAATTAGAGGTACCTAAAAAGTTAGAGACATATCAGATAAGATACAAGAAAGTAGACTAAGATGGAATGGTCATGTCGTTAGGAGGGATGAACAGTATGTTGGGAGGAGGGTGATGGAAATGGATATACAGGCTAGGAGAAGGAGAGGGAGATCAAAGCGTAGGTGGATGGATTGCATCAATGACGACCTGAGGTCTAAAGGTTTGTTGGGTGATGAGGTATGGGACAGAAACAAATGGAGAAAACTGGCCAGAAACATCAACCCCACATAAAAGTGGGAAAAGATGTAGACGAAGAAGAAGTTGGTAATTATGTATGTATGTAGTAGGTAATTATAAGTGTGTAATTCTTTGTCTTATTTGTACTGTAGAAAGTTATTATTTTATGGGAGAAAGACTCATATCTACTTTTTTAAGCACATCACATAGAAAAAGTACTTGATAGTAAATAATGAAATTGAGAGGGCCATTTTCTATTTAATGATGATTGTAATGGCAATGATATTATAGGCTGACTATTTTCAGCATAATTCTAGTTGTTTAAAACTCTCCACCCATGGATGGGTGGGACGGGTCATGGAAACCCAATAGGGCGGTCGCCAGTCGATACAGGCCCCAACCCCCCACTGTGGTGACCAGCCACAGCAGTAACCTCCCCAGTATACAAAAAATGGGGTTGTCTTGGCTTCATCATACCCTGACTACTTCTCTTAGTTGTTGTAGCATGAAATCACGTTGAGATGCTAGCTTTTCCCTTCCTTTTCTGTCCCAATTACACAGCTCTTACAACACAGGATTTTGGGTGAGGTAATTCTTCTTCCCACTGCCAGGAATGCTATATTATGTAGAAAAATATCATTAATAATTAAGAGATAGACAAGGCTTTTCCCCATTAAATGTTAAGTCTACAGTCCCCGTAATACTAGAGTCAGCAGCAAGCAAAAGAAAATAGCCATGTAGTAGATATTATCCTGGTTCTTTTCGTATCTTATTGCAGAGCGTTTGTTACTAATGAGGACTTAGTAAATCTCATTAGCAGGCCTTGCAGCATCAAAAAATTGTGGGTGATGTTTGAGAAAAAAGACTTCACATCATTGTTATGTAACGACTCATCTTCTAACAACACAGCCAAATCATTAGCATCATCAGAAACTGCACACTCAAAATGCATACCACATCCAGAATTCAAGCCAAACTCTAACTCACAGATGATTGAAGTTCTCGTTCATGTCAAACCTCAAGAAACCCCAATGGAATTCACCCCTAGTGTAGGCAGTGGGGTTATTGATTACATGTGTACATCCCTCAGAAAAATATCAACAAAGAGATCATTACAGTCCCAAGTTACCAACTCGACAAAACGCTTCTCTTCAGAAGCTAAAATTCATAGGTCCTTGCAGTGTGCGTGTTCTTTAGAAGAGGATATTCCTGAGCATACTAGAAATAATCTTGATCATTCTGTGTTTGAGGCAAGTGCAAAGAGTTACCAGTATGGCACTTTAGGTAGTAGGAGTGTACATTGCCACAGACAAAGAACCTTTCTGTGCAAAAAGTGTCAAAACTCATGCGTAAATCATCTTACATTTTCTCCCTACACTCCTAAATTGTTCAAAGAAGAAAATCTCACTTCAGATATTGACTCTTTTTATAATACTGAAGCTTCAGAAAATGAATCCGAAGTAACAAACTCTCCCAGTAAATTTTTAGTTTCGAAGATTGACAGGTTTAAAATTTGTGATGATAGTGAGAACCTTCATCATTCTTTTAATCAGAGAGTATCAAATGCAGACAGTAGAATGTGGTACAGCATCGATTACAGTATAAGGGGTTTTAAGGATAGCAATTTTATATTGTAAACCAAGTAAAAAAAAAGCTGTTTAATATATTTCTGAATGTACTTTGTTTTATATTTTTTTACAGTTTAAGGCATATACATGTCTAGTGTTAATTATTCTAAGTAGCATAATTCATGCTACTTATAGGAAGAGACTAATGATTGGGGTAAAAAAATACCTCTGACTTACTGTAAGAACCAACTAAATGGGATAGGGGAGTAAAGGACAGGGCTATCTCATCTCTGAAAACTATCTTGCTACATATTCTGATGAAAGGGATTAGCTCTTGAGCTTGACATTAAGAATGCCATCTGCCTGCCCATTTTGCTTGCTGTTGGGGCTCACCTAGTTAAGGATGCTGTATAGTCTTGTTGACAAAAGAAGCTATTATTGGAATTATACTTGTTATACAGAGCAAATGACAAATGGTGACTTGTTATACAGAGCAAATGACAAATGGTGAAATGAGAATTTTAAGAGGTATGGTTCAAGATTAGTTATGATTAGAGACTATTGTTTTGTTTTGTATTTCAGGTTTGAATTACCATTAGGTAATGGTGTTCAATAATAGACTTGTTATATTTTTATTATTACTCACACCTGTAATTGTTAGTGTTCCTCAAAGACGATACAGTGATATGCATTTTTCCATATCTGTAATGTTGGGCGAGATAGATTTGCACCCTCCCCTTGCCTTCTGTAGTAGGCAACTTGAAACAGGAAATCTTTGTACTCCCTACATTTCAAAGGAGGAAATTAGAAGTACAACAGTAGCTGAAGGTTTACTCTTCTCCCTTTATTTCCTTTTCTTCCACAGTATGATTGAAGAAGTGATGTCTGGTAGGATGCCTCCCTCTCTCTCTCTCTCTATTTTTAATATAGTAACCTTGATGATATAATGGACAATATGGCCGTATGAAAAAAAAAAAAAAAAAAGCTTCTGTTTTAATTGTAGATGGGCATGTGGCAGACATCTTGTGAAGTGAAAAAAATGGGATTGAAAAGTACATGAAGGAAAGAAATTGTCTCTAGAAATAGCGGACCTTTTGTTAAGGGTATTGCTAGATAAAAGGTTTCCAATAGAAATAGGTCATGGCAACAATATGAATGTCCAGATATAATGTACAATATTTGCTGTACACTACATACTGATTGTGTGTGTAGCTTTTTTTTTTTTTTTATGTAGCTTTATAATTTATTGAAGTCTAATCTTATTGAAGTCTAATGTAAGTTTTAATATCATTATGTTTAATATTTATGTTTGATGTCTGTTTCTTAGCTTATGTACTTGACAATACTGTTTAATTAACAGTTCCTGTATTGAGTATAAATTATTAATCCTTTGAAATAGAACTGTTACAGTATATGGTATAAATATTGATATATATACATGTAGTGCAATATTTTATGATTTTAAGTTGAACTCTCTTAATGCAGCTTTGTCACTTTCCAAGGTCTTAAAATATGGTACATCTGTACCACTTCGCTTATATTGGTTTCCAGATGCCAGTACTGTATATAAGTATATATATTAACAAACTCAAAACTTGCATTGTTTAACATTGTCCCTCCTCCTATTTAATAATAGCTTTCCTTCCCTTTTCTGCATGAAATACTTAGCTCCTTCTTCACACACCTTCCCAGTCTTCCATTATCTTTTGTATGCTTGTTCTGGATACAACGATTAGTGCTGGGAAACGGGAAGTTAGTAGGCCTCTTTTTCTTAAAAATAAATAATCTTGGCACAATATAGCTATTAGAAGAAGTCATTTTGGATCCATGAAAGCAATGTATTTAATTACTATTTATGCAATGCTATATGAATAATAGTCAACTTTCCAGTGTTGTTAAGTAATATATTATTTTGTTTTGTGATGTCAGAATATATCACTGTTGAAGTGTTTTTTATAACTATGATTATGGTATATATTATTATTTGCCATAGTTGATCATTCGTGATTATGTAGTGTGTTGATGGGGAGAGAAAGATAAAACTTCATATTCAGTATTGTTAAAGTTATAACTACATGTCAATTAGCACTACTTATTACGTTTGCTTTCATTATCTTTAAGTATGCAATACTTTGTAAGACACCTATATTTAAGAATGAGAATAAATATTGTAGGTACACATGTACACAAAAATATAAGCTGTGCTTATTTTATACATGAATACTATAATGTTTATTATTATTATTAGTTAAGTGATGAACTCTGTTACATTTTCATAGATTTTAAAATGATATTGTGCTTATAACTTGCTAGTTATGACTTGATGATAAGTTTTATTACTGCACTATAACTTATTGCAGTTGCATGGAAGACGTATGGTAAGTATTGTCAACCTAAAGAGAAGTTCGCATAACTAAAGTCAGATAGATTTGTCCAGCTCATAGTAAGGGAAAACCCTCGTATTGTTACCGAGAGATTTCTACCATATTTCTCACTCTTCCACAGCAATACCTATTAGAATTACTTTTGAGTCCAAAGTAAATTTGGAATCACAAACCCACAATACTCAATTATTTGGTAATCTTTTGCTGAGGAACCCAAGGCTTTATTAGAAAGGTGGAATGCTGTTCATTCTTTTCTTATCCTCTTCTGCCATTGGAGAAAGTCCTTTCAGCTACTCGGAAAAGGAAAGAAATCTGGCTTAAAGCAGGTAATGTCTTCATTCCTATGTGTCCCATTTTAGGATATAAAGTCATCTTAATGAATTAACGAGCCTTATTGTAAATTGTTTATGAAAATATCTACCAGTTTTCATATGCAGAAAATACTCCTTGAAAAGTTTTAAAAGTGGTATATCCAGTTTTTATATACTTGATATATATGCAAGCTATTATTAATGCATTTTCAGCTCTATGCAAATTGAAGAGGTTGACTTAAGAAACATAATAAAAAATCTTAAAAAAATAAACTGGAACAAGCTCAATATGCACCGTCTGAATTTCATGCGCGCACACTGGCAGCTTGACTGGTGAGTAAGTAGTGTTGGGACTCTACAAGTGAGTCTGTCTTTGTCTTACACTCATTGGAGTAAACTATTGCTATGTCATTTGCCTTAATGGTATCCGTGAATTGTGCCAATTTTTTTTTATGAAATGCTCAGGTAACCAAAATTAGAAGTTCTAGACCACTTGAATATGTCAACATTTGAAGTACTGTAGTGTGGAAATGGGGGGGGGGGGATGAGGCAAGCATTCACTCAATACAGCAAAGGTAAAAGGAAATTAGTAGTAATGTGTAATTTGCCTGCAAAATCAAAAAGGTTTCTCAAGTTCATGACACAGTGCTTATGAAAACAGAAAGCATTAAATATGTGGTAAGAAAACAGTGCTAGAGCGTGTCCCTGTTGGCAGATAAATCTTGCATGAAAAAGCAATGAAGCTATACGAACATTTCAAAGTGGGTGCTAGTACACTGGCAGTGAAGATGAAAGCTATCAAGGGAAGCTTGCTTAGCTTTATGAAGCTTATAACCTTAAAAATTTTAAAATTACAGGAGAAGAAACGTCATCAAACGCAAGGGCGCTTCCTGATTAAAAAAAAAATAAAATAATAATAATTATCGCAGAAAAAGGCTATCTTCTACAGCAAGTCTTTAAGTTTGATGAAATGGGCCTCTTCTAGAAGAAAACAGATTTACAAGTTCTTTCATAAGGAATGTACAGAAGGAGAAACAAAAGAAAATGAGCCTTAACCAATAGTGTGGATGCTGAAGGGTTTTAGATGAGTTTTTCAGAAACCCAAGAATTAAATGACCATGTGAAAGACTGCACCCTTCGATGGGATGAAGCATAGGTTTCTCTATTATTCATGATTGTAGTTATACTCATGTTCTTACATTATTTTACTATGCATATGTAGTTTATTCATAATTCTATACTTGAGAGCAACGTCATTCATAAAACCCTTTTACTAAGATACATGTAATTTTCATATAGGGTGCCTTAGTTAACATTATTATTATGCTGAAGTTATAATTATTATGCTTACATATTTATAAGACTGAGCAACATGTACAGATTACTCATGATATCTGACTTAAATTTCATTATCATATGTGCAAAGCTGGAAATAGGGAATATGCAAAGTATTGATGCATAAATAAATAAGTCCTAACTTTATGCAAACTTTGCCTCATGCAGCTAGCAGTAAAACCTTTTATTTACTAAACTGTGTGACGACGTACTCTCGGCATGTTAGGAACTTTTGTCCTTGTGTCAGTATGTGGAGGCCTCCAGTCAGGCCTCAAACTTAAAACCTAACTTAGTGAAGCCCTGCATATGGTGCTTGGGAAGACCTTACTTGAAGATATTTGAGGCAAGGCTGGCTGGAACTTCAGAAATGGGCTATAAGCCCTGTTTATGACTTTTTGATATACCTGAAAAACCTCCTCATATTTTAGGCTTTGGCAGAATTAGTTTTGCCAATATTAAATGCTATTCCTTTAAGGTTTAAAGAACAACTCAGTATAAGTATGGCATAACCTGATTACTATTCCTCCTCCTTTGAGAAGCGTCATGAGAGGAGCCACTGTCTAGTTTGTCTCGATTTGGTGGAAATCAAAAGGAATCGAGGTAACAATTCTCTTGCTGTAGTCGTTCTGCTATATCTGTTCTTCACAGATAGATTAATAATGTTTCAAAAGACCTCATTCAAAAATCTTCAGAGATTAGGATGAAAGGATATAGGGATGTATAGAATATAACCTAGAAAAGTTCTCTAGTAGTGCTGTCAAATACTTAGGAAAGTTCCCTCATGGGTGTGATGGTGTAAATTTTCTAGCATTCTCATCAGTGTGACTTTACCCTTGTATTGTTAACTTTAATCTAAACACAACCCTCTTGAAAAAAAAAATTAAGTAACTTTGATATGGCCTTATCAGTAAATAAACCTGGTAATTTGAGTAGATTAGCTTTTTAGAGGAAATGAAACTGGTTCCCTCTTAACTATACTGTCTTTCATGGTTTTAATAAAAAGTAAACCTAAAAACTTGTAACTTATTCACTTTTAGAATACTAGTACTTCAAAAATAACATTACGTTTAAAGCCATTTTGGAAGGCAGTGCAAAACCTGGCAATGATTAGTTTAGTATTGAGTTCAATGTAAAGTGTTACAACAATTTAAAAGTATATTTATTAATCTTTTTTGAAGTCACTGTCTTTTTTTCGTCATCTTATTCCCAACAAGATAATGGGCGACTGATAATTTTTTCCTGTCTGCCCTATTAAGCCGTTTCTTCCTTTGCTGCTTCTGAAACAGTTACAAAATAAAAGTTAGTAAACAAATACATGAAAAAAGTTGAACGAAGAATGAAGGTAAACACCATGAAAAAAATAGAAACAAATTGTCATCCTTACTGAAGCCAACAAGGGTGCCCACTGCTACAGTTGGTAGGGCTTCAACATACCCTGCCCATCTCTGTCAACTTGTTTTCTATTATGGAAAAAAAATTTAAGAGGAAAGAACTGCCAGCCCCAGCATAATTACTAAATTCATGGTTCTAACATCTAGGCAATACAAGTAAGTAACTCACTTCCACAATACCCAGTCTGCCCATAGGATAAAACTTCAGGCATTTTTATAGAAACCAAACAAGAATATCCTCCTAACCTGACCTAGGATATCATTTATTTTCAATTACCAGGTAATATTTATCCCGGTACATGGGGACTGCCATAGTATAGTAATATAATGCTTGACTCTGAAGGAGATGGACCTTCGTTTGAGCCCATGACAGAGAAATAGGAATGGCATTCAACCTTAATTCCCCAACTTCAATCTGTCTTTGTTCATTCCAAATGGGAACTAAAAATGAACACAAAAAAAATACCTGTACTCAGTAACCATTTTCAGCTCAGTAGTGGAAGCTATGTAAATAATTTTGTAAAACTCTTTACTTGTAAAAGAACTATTGTAGAGTATATAATTTTTATTACAATTATGCTCCACAAGTAGTGAGTTGAATAAAATGGATAGAGGAGTTAATGGCTAAGCCCATCGATCATGAAATTTTTTTTTAAACACAGCAGCTCATAGAATGGACAGGGTATGATGAAGCAATGTTCCCCCCCCCTTTTTTTTTAAATTATAATAAAGTTGTGACCACCCCGGTGGAGTCTGGAATAGAATTATGTTAGATGAAATAAAAGAAATCTTTATTATATAAGAGTTGAAATACGAGATCTATATACTCTGACACTTCTCCCGGCTTCACATTTGCCCTTTTATGACTGACTGTCAAGGTGGATGCATAGTCTAGATGGTCCAATGTAAAGCTGCTATCTTTGTATGAGGTGATGTTCAAACCTACATACTTAAACGCCTCTGACTCAGAGCTTCCAATCAGAAAAATTTACTTCAACTGGTCTATCACTTTACTCTTGAACTCTGGGGTCCCTGCCCACTGAAAATCATTCACATAAATACAGATCACACCCTCAATCCTGCCATTCCATCTCCAGTAAAACAATGTCGGATCCAGTAAACTCACCTGAGCGCCAAGGTTTGTTAATTGGTCTTTCACCCTGAGGTACCAATGACGGGCTGCATCACACGAGCCATTTACAGTCTTTCTCAGCTTCCATTAGCAAACTCCACAGGAGGGCGTAGATATATGTCCCTACTGATTTCATTACCCTGCATATAGTGTGCCTTAACATCCAAGGAGTGAGAGGTCCAACCCATGGCCGCAGTGAGTGATAATGCTAAACGTATGGCATCCTTTGAGCGTGCCGGGGAATCCTTGTGAAGTTCACCTGCGTCCTCCCCAAATCCTCTTGCCATCAGGCATGCCTTCACCACCATTTGTCCTCCCTTTACTTTCTCTGTCACAACCCATCTCAAAGATAGTCTTTTGACCAACATCTTCTACCTCTTCATAGACTGTACTATCCCACCAGTTCTGTATTTATTTTACCTTAGCACACATCACCTCCTCAATGTTGAAGAGAATGATCATTTCTGTACCGTCATCGACAATCTTCCAGGTGCTAAATCTCGGTTCAGATCCACCCAAGAGACCCTCCCATCAGAATCCCACCGAAAATTGCAACAGTCTTTGTACTTTCCTGTGGTTTTGCCAGACTGACTCACAACTCGTCCAGACACCAGCTCACCACTCTCGCTACGAATGTCTTGTATTCGCTGGCCTGCAATAAGGTATGAAGGCTGCTGTGGCACGAGCACACCTTCAGGCCCTCCTGACCTATCATCATCCTTCACCTCTGGTTCACAGTGCCCATCGTCACTCAGACTCCTCTGCGTGCTCGTGTTCTCTAGACACCACTGTCTCTGGCTCTACATCCTTATGTTGCATGGCCCCATCCGCATCACTGTCTCTTACCTCCCCAGCAGAAGCTGGAACCTGTGCCAGCCCACATGCATGGGCTCTCACATAACTCCCTCATCCTCAAAGATTTGCTTTCCATCTCTGCCAGTTATAATCCCAGGTCCATACCTCTCGTAACTGTCATGTCTCTTGTAAAAAAACCTCATCACCATTCTGTACATTATCAAGGTCACTAGCACGAATGTTGTGTCGTAGTGCCCTGGCCAGACCTTCATCAGATTCTTTTTTCACAAATTCTTTCCTTGCTAGACAAAGAGCATTCAAATTGTTCCTCACAATTTCTGATGTCCCAGTATCTTTTACTGCGGGGGGATCATTGGCATACACCTTGGGAAGTCCATGTTGTGACAAAACACAAGCTGATTAGGGGAAAATCCAGAGAAATTAGTGAGGGCATGTCTTGCTGACATTGCCCAAGCCAAGGCAACCTCCAAGTCACATTTACTTTCTTCTATGATTTTCCTTACGATATTCCCAATTACGGCATGTAATCGCTCACACACTCCGTTGCTCCAGGGGCTCTCGGCTGCAGTGGCCATGATTTTGATATTGAATGCCTCTCCCAGTGCCCGCATCTCTTCATTGTTAAATTCACATCCATTATGCGATTGGATTTTCCCTGGTGCTCCAAATATAATAAACCAAATCTGGAATTGGGCCTTGACAATGGTGGCAACCTGTTTATCCCCAATAACTGTTGCTGTACAGTACCATGTAGCCAAGTCAATGATGACAAGAAAATATTTTACATCCCAAACCTTAAGGCCTCATTAAACCGAGATGCCATAGGCAAACTGACTACAGGGCATGGTCTCTTTTCCAAATCCAATACAAATTTCACACTCTTCGGTTACCTAACAGACTGCCTGTTCTAATTCTGAGTCCTTAATCCCTGCACTAGTAATGTTTCATTAGCTTAGCCGCTGAAGGGTGTCCAAACTGTCTGTGGAGCTTGTAAGCTATCTTCCTCACATCTCTCCCCTGCAAGGCAGCCAAGGCAATCACTCCACCCAACTCCTGCACTAGTCACGCTGATATCAGTAACAAATAGTGGCCTGATACTGATGTGTGCAAATCAATAATCCTTCCTTGACTCTTAACTTGGTCAGTTGCAAAGTTAATTAACATCTTTGCCTTCTTCATCGACCACCCACTCAGTAGTAATGGGATCTTACAATCCACCACGTCAGTCACAACCTCTGCTTTCATACCACCAATAAAACATGGCAAAGTGACTCGCTTGAGGGAGGGAATGGTGACCCCGTCAGCAAAGGTAAATGTGGCAGCCGATGATTTTTCAATTATGCCCGTCCGCTCATAATCACTGAGGTTTTTCATGAAATTATGGAGCTAAGTACTGCCACACACTGTCATGGACCACCCTGAGTCTACATTTGCACAACCAGTGGACTCCTCTACAAGCTTCGCAAGCTTTTCCTTGCCTCCGGCATAACCTGTAAATAATGACAGATACACTGCCTCAGTGTCCCTTTCATTAGGCGTATTTTCATACGCATATGGCCCGAGAGGATTCTGCCTTCTACTTGTGGACGGAAAGGGGTATCCCCTTAACCTGGTTGATACTCTTCCCCTATAACCACCTTGGGACCTATGTCCTCCATGCTGAAAACCTCTTACCATAAATGCCTCTCCCTCCTTAATGTCACCTCACTTCCTCTGCCAGGAAGACCAGTTCACATTTTGCTCCAACTCCACCAACAGCGCCAGGCTGTACACTAATATCCCTAGCAAATATGCAGTTCAAAGCAGCTTTCATGTTATAATATGTCACATCAGAGATGGCCGACATTACCAATTGTTGCTCACTGTCACTCAACTTGCATGAGGCAAGTAGTATGAAAGCCATAACTGAGTCTGGGAGTGTCATACCTTGGGTAGTAAACAAAAACTACGTATATTCAAATACCCACACAAATTTCCTAATATTTTGATCACTTTGCCTCCTTAAATGTTAGAGGTCTTGGAATGCTGCAAACTTCCTGCACCCCATGTCTGCCAAAAACAAACCATCAAGCTTATCTAACAATGTCTTAACACCATCATCATCTTCCAAATCATTAATCTCAATTTCAGAGGAAGCCAACCTTGCCCTTCCTTCAAGTGACAAATGAATGGGAAATGCCTGTTTTTCTTTGGCAAATTCGTTAATTTACACCAGATCTCAATATCTTTGCTCCAATTTTCACAGGCCGACTCAACCACAAATTTTGGTGGCCACTTTCTGCTGCCAGACGACGCCATTGTTGAAAAACTTTTACTCACCAGCACAAGTTGTCTAGACCACTCCAGGTAATCCAATCCGACTTCAATACACCGGCAGGTTATGTCTAAAATTTACTAGAAGTCCAGGTGCTTCAGTCTACTATACAGTTGCTTCCTTAGCTCATATCTTAGCTGTGTCTCTCAGTCCTCTAACCGCTCTCTCTGCCCAGCTGACCCACGTAAACATACCGTCGTGATGTCAATCATAAATATTGCGGCAGTCATGACGTCATTAGCAAACATGATAGCTTACATAAACTAACATACATGATTGCAGAAGGGGCTTTGGTTCCTGCTATATGGTAGATACTGTATATAGTCGGGCTCTGTGCTGTCACTGTTCCTTGCCTCTGCCTTTCATTAGAGACCTTTAACCATTTAATCTAGCTAGAGTGGATCATAAATATACAGCCAAGGCAATTATCCAAGTACCAAACTGCTCATAGTACTAATAATTGCCTCTGAGCCTCTGCAAACTAAGCAAATTATAGAGTACAACAAAGGAAATGGGAAGTTATATGTGGCACCAATTCCTCTCCAAGATAAATAAAGTAGAATTAAATATCCCAACCAATAGTTAATTGCCAGTTCATATTTCATATTTATTCTCGTTCAAATGAGGGAGGTCATAAACAGGTAGGAGCAAAGGAATTAGGTTGGATGCCCTTTCTAATGCCCTGCAGTGGCCTTGACCATTGGTTTGTCACTTATTGAGTTGCATGCTTCAACCACTAAGCTACCGATATCACGTAACACACTAAGTAGTAACGAATATAAAATGCTAATTTAGAGTAATATAACATTTAAAAATAGTTGGTTCCCTAATGTCTATGGTAGGATTTTCCAATAAAATTCCATATCTTACATAAGTGTTCTGTGGAAAAAAATAAAACTGGGAGGAAGGGATTGCTAGCCCTTTGTATTTCAATCCCTGTTTGTTAGCTTTTATGATGCTTAGGGTATCTGATACACGCTATTTCTACTACACTTTCAGGGATAGCTTTTTATCACTTCTACAATATATTAATATTTAAAAAAAATACATACCTTCTTAAACTCGCTAGTTTCCATGATTTTCGTTCCAGAGTAATGAGCTTCCTGCACTTTCTTGAACATGTTCTTCTTCTCATGGCGTTTACCTCTGACCTTACTTGTATCTGGATTTTTCTTTTGGTTCTTCATAAATTTGAGGCTCATTCTGTCTCCTTTGACTTTCATAAAGCCAATTTTCTGTCCCTCTTTTAGCAATATTTTATTGTTTCCTTCTTTAGAGATTTTGGTCTGCAAGTAGTATAAGTTAAAGCAGCAATAATGTCACAGTACTGCGCATTAGTACATATGGATATTAAAAGTTTGGGATACTTACAAATACAAGGTTCCCTTCGAACTGAGAGGTACAAAGTACATCTTATATAAAATACTAATATTCCAACAACTTGCAATGATTCATATGTACATCAAACTTTCAATAAACTTTTGCAAACAGCTTCCACGTTGTTACCTACAATAAATATATATTAAACACAAATTTAAGTTTTTGCACTGCAAAGAATGGGTTGCACTGTTTACAAGTCATTATAATGTATCTTCTGTCTCAAAGCTCAGTCGTGACGGCTTTTGAGCCAATGACTTATTGAATCAAAGTCGCGGGTGCTACCAACTACCTAAACATTATTACTAATGGTCTCAAGTTCACCTTTTACTCACCTTCTTCAAGCAGCGCTGAATTCTTAAGTTTCGATTCTTAAACAGCTTCCCATTCAGCTGCAATGCAACCTCAACAGCATCAAAAGACTGGAAAAGAATTTTATATTTATAGTAAGTACAGTGTTCCTTCAATTATCGCAAAGGTTCGGTTCCGGCGCGAGACAGGAAAATCGCGGCGTAGGATCAGCCTATATGTACATAGATATCTCAATTTATTTTTACGTTTACACCGTATAAACTGTATAAACCCTCCCTGTACTGTTAACAAACCACCCTTTACTTACTAAATAACAGCGTGCAAGCATAAATTTTTATGACATACTCATGTACATAGGTATTTTGCAATTATTTTTCCGTTTACTGTATAAACCCTCCCTGCACTGTTAAAAAACCACCCTTTACTTTATAAATAACAGCATGCAACGTAAATTTATATGTACGTGACAGGTAAACTTACCTTATTTGTTATGGTTAACATTTTCCTTTGCTGCTTAGGCTCACTACAAGAAGCCTTAGAAGATGAAGGATGCTTGGGAGGCATTGCAAAGGTTAAAATATGCAAGTAAAAAAATCACAAGCAAAACGTATTAATAAGCACAACGTGAACGGCGCACACGTGAGTTAGACTGAACGAGTGAGGCGAGACAATGGAAGATGGTGGAAGCCTTTGTCGGAAACGCTGATAGCGGTATTGTATTTTACATGTTGCAATACTGTTAGTATTTATGTTTTTTACTATTTTTTACTGTTTTATTATTCTTACGCTAAGAAATACGTTTTTTTATCAATAAAATCATGAAACTACTGGAAATTTTAATATATATGCTAGCTCACGTAGGTGCGACCCCAATACATTGTACGCTATCGGACACTATCTCACGTAGGTGCGAGCCTTTGTCCGAAACGCTGATACCGGTATCGTATTTTACATGTTGCAATATTCTTAGTATTTATGTTTTTTACAATATTTTACTGTTTTATTATTCTTAGGCTAAGAAATACGTTTTTAATCAATAAAATCATGAAACTACTGGAAATATAAATATATATGCTAGCTCACATAGCTGCGATCCCAATACATTGTACGCTATCGGACACTATTTCGCATGAGCAATACTGCGAGTTATACTGTAGGTACGTATATCTAAATTTATGTTTTTTACTATTTTTTACTGTTTTAATTATTCGTAGGCTGGGAAATAAATTTTTTTTATCAATTAGATAATGAAATATGTTTTTTTCAATAAAAAAAAAATGAAAATTCTGATTTTTTTTTTAATATTTTAATATTTTTGCATATACCCCCCCCAAAAAGATAAAATTTGCCAAAAAAAATCGTGGTACAGTGAAAACGCGATCCAGCGAAGGATCACTATATATATATATATATATATATATATATATATATATATATATATATATATATATATATATATATATATATATATATATATATATATATATATATATATATATACCTTGTTCGCGCTATCCGCGTTTTTTTAACCGTATATATATATATATATATATATATATATATATATATATATATACATATATATATATATATATATATATATATATATATATATATATATATATATATATATATATATATATATATATATATATAATATACATATATATATATATATATATATATATATATATATATATATATATATATATATATATATATATATATATATAATATATATATATATATATATATATATATATATATAATATATATAATATATATATTATATATATATATATATATATATATATATATATATATATATATATATATATATATATATATATATATATATATATATATATATACCTCGTTCGCTTTATCCGCATTTTTTTTAACCGTGAAATTGCAATAACGCCCCTAAAAAAGAATAGTAAAATAATACTAAATTCGTGAATAATGCCCATGCAAAAAATAATTTTTATTTTTTTATTTTAGTAAAAAATCGACCACCTAGGAGGCCCTTTTCCACCATCCTCCTCATCTTCTACTGCTTAATGCGAACGAATATTACGAAGATAATGGAAAAAAGCATTAAGAACAAACAGCAAATTTATTTTCAATATAATATCGTCAGGGAAATAGCGTGCGAGGGTGCTTCAGCTGATATGGAAGTGGCAAAACGTTTGCCGATAGAGGTTCGTTCTTCCGCATCCTCCTCCTCTTCTACTGCTTAATGCGATAGAAAATTATGAAGAAAATTGAAAAAAAAAAAAAACACTAAGAACAAACAGCAAACAAATTTTCGATATAATATCGTTAGGGAAATAGCGTGCGAGGATGCATCAGCTGATACGGAAGTGACAAAACATTTGCAGATAGAGGTTCATTCTTTGCATCCTCCTCCTCTTCTACTGCTTAATGCAATCGAATATTATGAAGAAAATAAAAAAAAAAGCATTAAGAACAAACAGCAAACAAATTTTCTATATAATATCGTCAGGGAAATAGCATGCAATGGTGCATCAGCTGATACGGAAGTGTGACAAAACGTTTGCTGATAGAGGTTCATTCTCCCGCATCCTCCTCCTCTTCTAACGCTTAATGCAATCGAATATTATGAAGAAAATTTAAAAAAAAACATTAGGAACAAACAGCAAACAAACTTTTGATAAAATATCATCAGGGAAATAGCGTGTAGAGAATATATATATATTTAATTTAAGTTTCCCCAATATACGTTTTAATTGTAACGAATTGTATAGTTTTCTTTTTCTCTCAGCTGACTTTGTTTACGTTTAGATTCCATGCAGCACGGTTGATATGTAAAGAAGATAGAATAATGTTTAGAACAAAGGAATGTAATATGTACTATAATCTTGAAAATTAGATAAACCCAAAATAGAGTGAGTAAATAAATATTTTATGAGTAAGATATTGTGCCTGAATAGTGATAAGCATCAGCTGATACGGAAGCGGCAAAACTTTTGCCGATAGGGGTTCATTCTCCCACATTCTCCTTCTCTTGTACCGCTTAATGCGATAGAATATTATGAAGAAAATAAAAAAAAAGCATCAACAACAAACAATAAACAAACTTTCGATATAATATCGTCAGGGAAATAGTGTGCGAGGGTGCATCAGCTGATACAGAGGCGACAAAACGTTTGCATCCTCGTGCTCACCGCCACCATGCACATCCCAGAGTATGCCTGTTGCCCACCGCATAAAAGAGTGCATTAATTTGTTTACTGTACAGTAAATCTGTATATCTTTTATACTGTACACTATTTGCATGTTAATATAAATAACTACAAGTCTTTCTGCTTTGTTATGTACTTATAAAATATGTTTTACTTATATCTATGGTATAGTGTGTGTATGGACGGTTGTGGAAAGAGCTATGCCCATTATCATTGTTTCCTATGGAAAATGACTAATTTTTTTACGCGATTTTCGATTTACCCGTCAATTCTGAGATCCTATCTCCACGTCATTACAAGAACAAGATATATATATATATATATATATATATATATATATATATATATATATATATATATATATATATATATATATATATATATATATATATATATATATATATACATACAGTGATCCCCCACTGGATCGCGTTTCTTGGTTCGTGTTTTCACTGTACCACGGGTTTTTTTTTTTTTGGCAAATTATTATTTTATTTTTTGGGTATATGCAAAAATATTAAAATATTAAAAAAATAAAAATTCTCAGTATTTTCATTTTTTTTATTGAAAAAACATTTAAATATCTAATTGATAAAAAAACATTTATTTCCCAGCCTATGAATAATAGAACAGTAAAAAATATTTCCAGTAGTTTCATGATTTTATTGATAAAAAAAATTTATTTCTTAGCCTAAGAATAATAAAACTGTAAAAAACATAAATACTAACAGTATTGCAATATGTAAAATACGATACCGCTATCAGCATTTCGGACAAAGGCTCGTTCAGTCTAACTCATGTGTGCGCCGTTCACATTGTGCTTATGAAACGTTTTGCTTGTGTCCAATAGCGTACAATGTATTGGGGTCGCAGCTACGTGAGCTAGCATATTATTTATATTTTCAGTAGTTTCATGATTTTATTGATAAAAAAACGTATTTCTTAGCCTAAGAATAATAAAACAGTAAAAAATAGTAAAAAACACAAATACTAACAGTATTGCAACATGTAAAATACGATACCGCTATCAGCGTTTCCGACAAAGGCTTCCACCATCTTCCATGGTCTCGCCTCACTCGTGTGCGCCGTTCACGTGTGCTTATTAATACGTTTTGCTTGTGATTTTTTTACTCGCATATTTTAACCTTTGCAATGCCTCCCAAGCATCCTTCATCTTCTAAGGCTTCTTGTAGTGAGCCTAAGCAGCAAAGGAAAATGTTAACCATAACAGATAAGGTAAGTTTACCTATCAGGTACATATAAATTTACGTTGCATGCTGTTATTTATAGAGTAAAGGGTGTTTTTTTAACAGTGCAGGGAGGGTTTATACAGTAAACGTAAAAATAATTGTAAAATACCTATGTACATGAGTATGTCATATAAATTTACGCTTGCATGCTGTTATTTATGAAGTAAAGGGTGGTTTGTTAACAGTACAGGGAGGGTTTATACAGTTTATACGGTGTAAACGTAAAAATAAATTAAAATATCTATGTACATGTAGGCTGATCCTACTCCGCGATTTTCCTGTCTCGCGCCGGGTTCCGGAACCGAACCCTCGCGATAATGGGGGGATCACTGTGTGTGTATATATATATATATATATATATATATATATATATATATATATATATATATATATATATATATATATATATATATATATATATATATTGTGGACTTGAATTAGACTGTCCTGGACAGTTCGATGTTAAGTCTTCCTTCAGTTACGGTTCTCTTTCTATGCCTACATCAACACCGAATATCTTAGATATTCGTTACACATGTCTTATTATCGCTTCACATCTGACAAGTCACAACACTCCATCTCTGTTTCTCTTTTTGTTTTCTTGGTGCCCGGGCTTGATGAGGGTATTTTTTTTTTTTTTTTGGCTCGTCCTGGTTTAAAAAAAAAAAAATTCTATATATATATATATATATATATATATATATATATATATATATATATATATATATATATATATATATATATATATATATATATATATATATGGGGTCTTTGGTTTATGATGTCCTTGAGCTACGATGTTTTGCAGTTACAACACATCTCCAATAAATAAATATGCTCCTCTTTTGATAATTTTTGGCCATATTATATCTTCCAAATGTAAAGAAGATTCTTCTGATGGTAGTGCTTTGGAGGAAAGGAAAGCCATCACCATGGAAAAGGGAGAAGCTTTACTACTACATTAGCATAGGTGCATATTTAAATGTGTTCCAACTTACACTGAAACTCGGGTTACATCACATTTCTGGAAATGAACTATGACCCAAGTCAAGGACTCCCTGTATACATAAATATTTCACTTATAAATAATTTTTTTTAACATTTCCTAATGCTTAAGATGTATTCAGAAATTTACATAAATTCGTATTTGTATTGTACGGTATAATTTTTTCCTTAATTTTTCTATTTTTGGGGATCTATATTAGATCTTTTGAACAAATGGCTCTTCAAGAGTAAATTAAGGTTGGATACTGATATATCCTTATATGTAGGAGATCATGCTTTGGCTTATGTACTATGCATGATTTTATCAATTTGCCAGCACTCAACCTCTCCTAGCTTTGAGTAGAATTCTGTAACTATAATGTTTCTTAGGATCTTCATAGGTGAAGCATCCATAAATTAATAGCTTCTGGTCAAAAATGTATGCAAAATAAGTGAACACTTTTACATACAATTAAAATGGTGGAACATAATTTAGACCTTCCTTAGAATAATGACTGTGTAGCATAGTTTCTTTCCAGTAACAGTCACTCTTAAGATGGATCATTTTCAAGGACTGCAACAGGAAAGTTAATTACAACAGTGTCAATAATCTTTTACCTTAAAATTTACGTATCCAAAGCCTTTCCCAGAAGAAAACTTGTTATTTCGTACAATTCGTACACTCTCAATATCTCCACACTGCTGAAAATACTGGTAAAATTCCTCATCTTCGCACTCTGTCAAGTAAAATATTTTGCACTGGAATTTTATGCTTTCTTTCAGAAAGAATATACTCGTTACAGTTCTTCAATTGTATGCAAGTTCTTGTGTAAATTTATTTATGAAGAGATATTAAAAAGCATGATTTAATACATATTACTATAACTCAATATAAAATACCAAAAAAAAGGCTTATGGAGAATATAATGATTATTACAGAAATATATCATCATCCTAGGAACATCAGAAGCTTGACAAACAATGACAAAAATAACAGTACACTCACAAACCTTTCGAGTTTAAAATTTGCCAATTTTTGTAATTTGCTAAGAGTAAACTTTAAATGCAAAAAAACTTACAATCTTATATCAAGATATGTGAAGTGTCGGTAGATATAGTAAGTTGTACTAGTGGTATCCTCTCCCTACGATTATACAAATGATTATTGAGTGATGGGTTTTATATCACGGACTCCCTTTTCTATTAAGGGCCAGGACAGTGACTTTTTGCGAAGGACTGGTTTTGGCAAGTATGACTGTTACACAGTGTAAATGTCCTCTCTAGGCTTGGAACATGGTGGTCCATGTCTCCCAATTTGATGAATCCAAGTTGGGAGCATTACCACTCAGTCACATGTAGATGAATAATGAATATGAGTCAAATAAAAAAAAAAATTTCCCCTTCACCATATCCCACTTAAGTCAGCACAATGGTTACAAATGAACAAAAATGCAGATATAAGGGATTCATCATACCCTCTACTCACCCACATCCCTTCTATCAGCTCTCCTGTGGCAATAAATATTTAGAGAGGAATACATCACAAGCCCGTTTCTTCCCTATCCCTTTTAATAGGTACTTATGTTCAGCTTGGAATATGATGGAGGCCGTCTTTCCACCTGACCCCTAGCAATATATCTTACAATCATCTCTTACCACATGTAATTAATACAAGAGCTGACATCTTTCTTCACCACGAATATAAGTATTTTAATATGAGCATTTTATGGCTATGATAGGAGAAGCAACAAACAATATGAATATAAATACTGCAAGCTCAACTTTCATTATGAATTTTAAAAACAATAAAGTAATCACTCTTTTAATAACTATACATAATTTACTATTAAAACAACTATCACTTTATTTTAAAAAGAATAGATCAAAACGCTGATTTAGAATATCTCTCAAGTAAGATTTAGCCTCTATCTATGTAGGTAATAATATTATTTTCTAATACTTTAAAAATACATCAAGTTAGAGATTAGCCACCAATTATGCCAGTAATAACATTACTCATTTCCTAGTTTGCATGATTAATGCGAATTATAGAGGAATTTCGAGGTTTTTGAGCAATGACGAGGAAACAACTTGCACTTATTTTTTTACCCTCTATAAGAAAACAACACTGTGGTCATTAGTAATAACATTCAATACATTTACACTATGAAACAATGAAACAGACCCATGTCTGTTCACTGCCAGGACTCTTCAAGAAATTCCATATTCGAAATAATCATTAAAAACAATTATTCTGGGTCTCCAATGGCTTGAAAAATCCCTTGGGAATACCCTTAAACAAAGCAAAACAATACATGAGAGATGATATAGCTGGTGATGAAATACCTATTTGGTTTTTATAGTATGATGTGCCCTGACAGTTGAGAATTTTTTTTTTTTATGATAGCTTCTGAGGAACGTGTGAAAGAATAAGAAAAGAAGAGTGGAGAGCACATGAAAGAAAGGCATTTTGTTATAACCTTCTCTTGGTGGCAAAATCTCAAAGGAAACTGGCCATTAGAGAACTACTTAGATAATGATGACATACAGAAGTATACCATGCTATACACATCTATCAACATGGGATCACGCCACTAAAGCTAGCAGCATGGCTCAATTGAAAAGAGTATGGAGGCAGCGAGGCTTAATAATAGCCTGCCTATCCTCATTTCAATCTGTTCCTCAGAGACAATAAAAAATTGAAGAGGAGATTACCAGCCCTTTCCCTTTTAGTCGATTCTTACTTAGGCATGGAATATAACAGCAGAATCATTTCTCACCCAATAACAGGTATTTCTTAAAAAATACACATAATACTACGAAAAACAAAGCAACAAACCAAACTTTAAAAAATAGACTCACCAAAAGGGAGGTTGCCTACAAAAACAGCTGCTTTTCGGTCAAAATTGTCTTTGCGGATAGCTCTATCTACTCGCAAATGCTTATCATGTAGAATTTTACCATTAGCTTCCAAAGCCGCCTCCATCATCTCTTTAGTTTCATATCTAATATAAGCATTGCAAGAGTTCCGGGAGGAGTGTATGTTATTTCTGTTAAAAGACACATACATTCTTATATACATTGGCATGCATATTTTTAATATCAGATTGAAATGGTAAGGCACTATATGAATGCAAGAGAACTTTCAGAGCTACTGAATAATACATATGATAATGAGTTTAACTATATGGTTCTGTTATTCCAGGAATACTGTACTGAATAATATTTCAGTTTGGAATACAAAGTAAATAAAAAAGTATATCTCATATAATAGAAAGAAAATAAATGTAGATTTACCTTATAGCTGCTTCTCTTTTACTAACTTCAGGTTGGGCAGAGGCAAAGGATCTTAACCTAATGGTCTCAACCTACAGATCAAAGGTAAACAAACACACAAAGAGTTATGAGCTGTTTCCAGTATTGTATAGTTTATAAATAGTCTTGTAAGTTCATGCTAGAGTACTTGAAGAGGCTTCACGTATCATATTGGTTATAAAGGAGTAAAGACATTATATTCTATATCTTACACCATTTCAATTCAGAATCTGAACACCTGAAGAGTGAGAGGGTCAGTTTTGGAAAATCCAACAAATAAGTATGTGCGTGTGATTACCTGTGTTTACGAGAAAGAGCCCAAAGCTCGTATCTTCCCGTCTCCTGATCGGTTCCATTTTATACTTAGTGATACTTATCAAACCTGTCGTGAATGTGAGCGTGCGTGTCCTCAAGTTACGATGTATAGTGTTAACAATGCATCTCCCATAAATTTTGCTTTTTTTTTTTTTTTTTTTTGGCCTGTTTTATATACTCCAAGCATAAAGCTGATTCTTCTGATTACAATGCTTCGAAGATGTCATCACCATGGAAGTGAAATTAGAGATAGTGCAATGCATAGAAAAGAGAGAAACTTTACTACTGCATTAACATAGGTTCTTATTTAGGTGTGTTCTGACTTACAGTGAAATTCGGGTTACATCACATTTCAAGAATGGAACTCTGGCGAAAGTCGAGGGCCCCCTGTCTGTGTGTGTGTGTGTGTGTGTGTGTGTGTGTGTGTGTGTGTGTGTGTGATATATATATATATATATATATATATATATATATATATATATATATATATATATATATATATATATAAAGAGAGAGAGAGAAAGTCTTCCATTCACAATCTCAATTAATTCTGACTAATTGGCACTAAGTTGAACTGGAAGTAAGATGAACCACTATATCGATAGATAAATGATAGGATGGGGTATAGTGTGATGTATGCTGAAAGGATATTACCTTTGTTCAACTGCTTGGTCTTTTTGTAACCTTTATAGCATGATTTTATTACTTCCTCATTATTATTACTTACTTATAAAAATAATCTTAGATAAATAATATTATAAGATTTTTACACATTTTTCATGTCACTATTACTCCCCTTTAGGGGGTGGACACAGATGGATTGAAGCTGGGAATTAATGTTGGATGCCCTTCCAACTGCCTTGCTGTGAGCTCAATGATCTTGCACCTCCTGAGTCGAGCACCCTACCAGATGCACTACGGCAGCCCCTAAATATTATAATGAAAAAATTAAAATTTTATAGTTTTCAATGTTTTTTAAGAAAGTTCTAATAAGAAATTAAATAATATGACACATTTTACACTATGATAATGTATTGGTCAGTTATGCTTGGCTGTGAGATATCGAAGCAATTATCGAAGGCAGCGCTTGAGATACTCAGAGATAATGATTTTTCCACAAATAAGCGCTGCCTTTTCTTATCTGTTCATTTCATTTTTTCTCTATAATATCATGATATGATAAAAAAGCATAATGTTTCACCCAGTTTTCTTCATGACAAACAATTATCTCTTCATTCCCAAGGTATTTGGGCTCTCTCTCTCCTTAAACTAAGCTTTCATGTTTTCTAAAGAGAAAATATACATTGAAAAAGAAATAAAGTTCACATTAACTTTATGAAGATATATATATATATATATATATATATATATATATATATATATATATATATATATATATATATATATATATATATATATATATATATATATATATATATATATATACAAATAAGCACATTACATGTGTGAAAACATGAATAATTTTTTACCCCAACCAGGACTTGAACCTAGGACTTATAGTTACTAAGCCAAGGTGCTACCAATTACACCACAGAAGGTTAAAAGGAAACAAACCTTATATCTTATATCTGCTATATTAGGAAGAACGCAGTCTATCTGAATGCCACTATGTTCATATTACAGTTTCCCCAACCTCACTCGTGGTTTCGCTTTTGCATTTATTTAAACTCCCAATCTCATTCGGGACAAACAATAACCAAATAAGCACATTACATATGCAAAAACATGAATCATTTTTACCCCGACAGGGACTTGAACTTCGGACTTATAATTACTAAGCCAAGGTGCTACCAGCTACACCACAGAAGCTTAAAAGGAAACAGACTATAGCTTATATCTGCTATAGTAGAAAGAACACATTTTATCAGATATAAGCTATAAGGTCTGTGTCCACTTAACCTTCTGTGGCGTAGTTGGTAGCGCCTTGGCTTAGTAATTATGTCCTAGATTCAAATTCCGGTCGGGGCTAAAATGATTCATGTTTTCACATATGGTCTTGTAAGGAATCATGGCATCGTTGAGAAGATTGCAGAGGGTCACCGAACGAAACATATTATCGTCATGTTCTTGCGAGAGTTGTTGGACTGCTTTAACATATTCATACAAGGCTGCCAGACGTTCGTGTGTAAGGCCAGGTTCTTTGAATTCTTTGTGCGTTTCCCCTGTTATGGACTTCGTCAGGAGCGAATCCCTTGTAGTCGTAGCTGAATTCGGGCCCATAATTTTTTCCAGCTGGCATTGATTGTGGCCGGTTTCATCTCTTTGCTTAGATTCTGAATATTTTGAAGGCATGTAGCAATCGTGTAGTTACGCCAGTAAGTCTTCAGTGCAAATTCTTTGTCCGCATCCTTGGATTCAACCAGGTTCGCCAGGGCATTTCGTGTGTAGAGGGCCTTGAACGCACGAATAACGTCTTGATCCATAGGCTGAATCAGTGATGTCGTGTTCGGTGGCAGGATCTATACTTGAACACCGTCATATTCAAGATCAGTTGCGTGGCCACCAGCATTATCCATCAAAAGAAGGACTTTAAATTCAAGGCCCTTTTCCGCAAGATAAACCTTGACCTGAGGGATAAAGCATTGGTGAAACCAGTTCGATGTTAGGCTTTTCGTGATCCAGGCCTTAGGGTTATGCATTCAATACACTGGCAGAAGATTCTTATTCTTATTCTACAAAGCCCTAGGGTTCTTAAGAGTTGTAGATAAGCCCGGGCTTTAACATGAAGCCCGCAGCATTCCCGCACATGAGGAGGGTAACACGGTGTTTGTGAGCTTTAAATCCCGGGGCTTTAGCTTCTTACTTGAAGAGAAAAGTGCGAGACGGCATTCTCTTCCAAAATAAGCCAGTCTCATCCATGTTAAAGACTTGCTCAGGAGCATATTCGCCTTCCTCGATAATTTTCTTGAAGTTGTTTTTCACGTAATCTTCAGTTACAGCTGTATCTGCAGAGCCAGCTTCGCCATGAACCGAAATGTTCTTTAGGCCATAGCGTTTTTAAAATTTGGTGAACCATCCCTTGCTTACAACGAACGATTGTTTCCTCGGTGGAGAATCACTGGGGGGTCCTGGTTGTGGGTCGTCGATATCATCTCTCTCCTCCTCCTCACGGTCACCACTGTCGTCGTCGGGTTCGTTTGCAGCGAATGTCTCGTACAGCTTCTTCACCTTTGTTTGTATGATACTGGAGTCTAAGCTGATGTTCTTCTTTCTGCAATCAGCAATCCACAGGGCCAGAGCAGATTCCATCCACACTATTATCTTATTGCGAGGTGTTACAACCCTCTTCGCTATTTTACTAAATGAAATAGTTGCTGTTTTCCTGATATATGCATCGAACAGTAAATTCATTGATGCCAAAATGGCGGCTGACATCCGCGAAGCTTCTTCCTTTCTTCAGCATATCTAACAGTTTTACCTTTTCAGGTATGGTCAACATCTTCCTTTGCCGCTTAGGCTAACTACCAGAAGCCTTAGAAGATGAGGGACGCTTGGGAGGCATTGCAGAGGTTGAAAAACGAGAGTAAAAAAATCACAAGCACTACGTATTAAGAAGCACAACGTGAACGGCGCACATGTGAGTTAAACTGAACGGGTGAGGCGAGACAATGGAAGATGCTGGGAAAATGAAGCTTCAATCAAAAAGCCAATCAGACCCAATGATACAGAACATATTGAAAAACAATTCTGTGATTCGTCGTCTCCCACCCTTTCAGCCAATAGCATCCCATGAACTATCTCACGTAGGTGCGAGCCTTTGTGTTTTCCAAGATGCAATACAGTGTACGCTATCGTACAGTATTTTACATGGTGCAATACTGTGAGTTACATGTTTAAAGTTATGTTTTTTACTGTTTTATTATTCTTAGGCTAGGAAATACATTTTTTATCAATAAAATAATGAAAATACTGGAAATATTAATATGTACTAGCTCACGTAGGAGCGACCCTTTTCGTTTTTCGAAATGCTGATACCAGTATCGCATTTTACATGGTGCAATACTGTGAGTTACATGTTTAAATTTATATTTTTTACTATTTTTACTGTTTTATTATTCTAGGTATCGTACTTTCTATGGTGAAGAGTTACATGTTTAAATTTATGTTTTATTTTACTACTTCTTACTGTTTTATTATTTTTTGGTGGGGAAATAAATTTTTTTAGCAATAAAATAATGAAATTTATATTTCAATAAAATAATGAAAATATTGAAAATTTTAATTTTTTTATATTTTAATATTTTCATATACCCAGAAAAAAAAAAAAGTGATGCACTGAATTTGCGATAGGTGAACCGCGATATAGCGAGGGAACACTGTATGCTTATTTGATTATTGTTGGTCCTGAATGAGATTGGGAGTTGAATTAAATGCGAAAACGAAACCACGAGTGAGGTTGGAGAAACTGTAATATGAACATAGTGGCATTCAGAGAGAATGTGTTCTTCCCACTATAGCAGATATAAGCTATAAGGTCTGTTTCCTTTTAACCTTCTGTGGTGTAATTGGTAGTGCCTTGGCTTAGTAATTATAAGTCCTAGGTTCAAGTCCGGGTCGGGGTAGAAATTATTCAAGTTTTTACATATGTAATATGCTTATTTGGTTATTGTTGGTACCGAATGAGATTGGGAGTTGAATTAAATGCGAAAACGAAACCACGAGTGAAGTTGGGGAAACTGTAATATGAATATAGTGGCATTCAGATAGAATGCGTTCTTCCTACTATAGCAGATATAAGCTATAAGGTCTGTTTCCTTTTAACTTTCTGTGGTGTAGTTGGTAGCGCCTTGGCTTAGTAATTATAAGTCCTAGGTTCAAGTCTCGGTTGGGGTAAAAATTATTTATGTTTTCACATATGTAATGTGCTTATTTGGTTATTGTTAGTCCCTAATGAGATTTGGAGTTGAATTAAATGCGAAAACAAAACCACGAGTGGGGTTGGGGAAACTGTAATATGAACACAGTGGCATTCAGATAGAATGCATTCTTCCTACTATAGCAGATATAAGCTATAAGGTCTGTTTCCTTTTAACCTTCTGTGGTGTAGTTGTTAGCGCCTTGGCTTAGTAATTATAAGTCCTAGGTTCAAGTCACGGTCGGGGCAAAAATTATTAATGTTTTCTCTTATGTAATGTGCTTATTTGGTTATTGTTGCTCCCGAATTTGAATGAGAGTTGAATTAAATGCAAAAACGAAACCACGAGTGAAGTTGGGGAAACTGTAATATGAACATAGTGACATTCAGATAGAATGCGTTCTTCCTGGTATAGCAGATATAAGATCTGTTTTCTTTTAACCTTCTGTGGTGTAGTTGGTAGCTCCTTGGCTTAGCAATTAGAAGTCCTAGATTCAAGTCTCGGTTGGGGTAAAAATTTTATATATATATATATATATATATATATATATATATATATATATATATATATATATATATATATATATATATATATATATATATATATACTGTACAGCCTTCACAAACATATACTGTACATACTGTATTATATATCATTAGATATGTATTAATTCGCATACAATAGAAACTTATATCTATACAGCCTAAGAGGTGAAATGGATATTATTTATAGATGTGTATGCATGCTATACCATACAAAACTGCAAAATTTAACTCAGTAGCCATAGTTTCATGAACTCAATCTCGAAGATTGGTAGATGAGGTATTATGCAAATGAAAAATAATAACATTGCTAGTATTTCCATACAATACACAATAAACCAAAAAGCATTTAGTTACCTTTCCATATATGGAGAAAACACGAAGCAAATCTCGTTTTCTGCATTTGACATCAACGTTTCCTACGAAGACAGTTCTCTCATTTTCTTTCTCTTCATCTTTCTTAGATTTTTTTAAGGGTAAATCTGGGATATCCTCAGCAACGTAAGATGATTTTATAAAATCTTGAAACTCTGATGTCACATCTGTCAAATTATTCCCTTCAGAGTCCTTCAGGAATTCTTGAATATCAGAACTTAACTCACAATCAAACTTTTCAGAGGCATCAATTTTAACATTTTTCTTTTCATGCTGAATGTCAGAATTCATGCTCAAGGGATCATTTCTACTTCTGGATTTTTTTTTCTTCATTGTCATCTCTCGCCTTTTCAAAACTCACCAATGTAGTTTATTTGATGTATGACATGTCCAATAGGAAATTTTTTTCATAGAGTAGACTGTAAAAGAGCACATGAAGCATGTAGGATAACATTCATATTACAAGAAAATATCTTGCAAAAATTTAACATTTATAAATTCTATTTCTAATATTTAACTTTCCAGTAGATTGGTTTGTTCTAAAACAAAAATAAAATAATATCTGTATATATGTTTCTACGTGCTCAAATATCATGGTCATGAATTAGTTCCTGCAAAGTAAAGCTTATTACATAAGGTAATGTCAAGTTTCAAATGGATTTTGGTGGTTCTTTCCTGGTTTCAGCAGTAATTATAAATTAGGAAAACAAATAAAAGCACCAATTTCATAAGAGTGTAATGGTGCAACTTTATATTAACCCGTCCTGTTCAGCAATATTTGTGTGTCACTATTAAACCCCACAGTAATGGTGGTGAAAACTGACAAGCTGGAGCTGGGAATTAAATATGCATAGGCTGGATTCCCTTCTTAACCTCCTACAGTATTCTCAAACAGGTTTATCACTTTCCGACTCAAGTGCTCTAACACTACACTACTGTGGTCATTAATGTTTTCATGTATATATGGCCATATAAAGTGAACAACATGGCAGGAACCAGTGAATCTGTTTTCAACTTGATTACCACAGTACAGCACACATGAAATTCTACTGTAACTCGCAACTTTCGACTACTTCAATATTCAATTGTTAGACATACACACCAGGAGCTACACCATCTCATTTCTCGTTCATTGTATTATAAACAAGTTTAAAAAATATATTTTGATTTGCCACAAATATAATTGGCGTGCAACAGTTTAGGGGAAATATCTCGTGTGCACATGCCGAACTCTGCAGGATTGGCCATGTAGCCTTCATTCTTAAACCCCTGTAGCTTTAATACTTAGACCCCTATAGTTTATTCCTTAAACCCCTGTAGCCCTAATCCTTAAACCCCTGTAGCCTTAATCCTTAAGAACATAAGAATAGAGGACACTGCAACATGCCTACTGGCACACACGAGGCAGCTCCATTTTTTAATTGTATTTTCAGCATGTCTAACCTATTCTATTCTACTCTACTTATTTATTCTGTTTTTCTTTTTATGATTTTTCTAATAAGCACTAACCTATTCATACCCACCCTACCTCTGTCATATGTCTATCTAATCTACATTTGAAGGTGTCAAAGGTATTGGCATTTACTATCATACTAGGAAGCTTGTTCCATGCATCAGCTACTCTATTACCAAACCAATTTTTACCAATTTCCCTTCTGAACCTAAATTTATCAAGCTTAAATCCATTATTACGAGTTCTGGTTTGATCATGAATTTTTAAAACTTTATTAATATCTCCCTTGTTAATCCCTTTAAACCATTTATACACTTCAATCATATCCCCCCTAACTCTTCGCCTCTCTAGAGAATGTAGATTAAGTTTTTTTAATCTGTCCTCATATGGTAGATTTCTGATATTGTGTATCATCTTGGTCATTCTTCGTTGCACTCTCTCCAAGGATTTAATTTCCATTCTATAATAGGGTGACCAGAATTGCACAGCATAATCTAAATGGGGCCTAACTAATGCAAGATAGAGCTGCAAAATAACTTTTTCCGTCCTATTGCTGACGCTTCTTGAGATAAATCCTAAAATTCTGTTTGCTTTATTTCTGACTGCTGTGCATTGCTCTCTTGGCTTAAGACTACTACTCACAAGAACTCCCAAATCCCTTTCACACTGAGAACTCATGATTTCATGGTTATTTAGCTTATAACTAGTATTGTCTTTTATAGTACCCATTTTAACTACTTTACATTTTTCAACATTAAATTCCATTTGCCATTTGTCCGACCATTCAGATAATCTATTTAGATCTTCCTGTAAAGCATGAATGTCTTCTTTTCCATTTATAGTTCTACCTATTTTAGTGTCGTCTGCGAATTTACTTAGGTTACTACTGATATCCGAATCCAGATCATTTAGATATACGATGAATAATAGAGGACCCAGTACCGAGCCTTGTGGTACCCCGCTTGTAACCGAGCCCCACTCCGATTTCTCTCCATTTATGCAAACCCTCTGTTTTCTGTCTTTTAACCATTGTTTGATCCATCTGAGCACAGCTCCTCCTATACCATGAGCTTCCAGCTTTTTAACTAATCTTTTGTGAGGAACTCTATCAAAAGCTTTGCTAAAATCTAGATATATTGTATCATATTCTTTGCCACAATCTACTGCCTCGTAAACTTCTGAATAAAAAGACAGTAAGTTTGTAAGGCACGAAAAACCCTTAAGAAACCCGTGTTGTGAAAGTTTTATCAGTCTGTGTAATTCTAGATGTGCCCTTATTTTATTTGCAATTATGGACTCTAGAATCTTACCCACTGTTGACGTTAAACTTACCGGCCTATAATTATTCTTTTTAACACGTTCTCCTTTTTTAAATATTGGTACCACATCTGCCAATTTCCACTCCATGGGTACCGATCCTAATTTTATTGAATTATTAAATAATGCAGTTAGAGGACAACTAAGCTCTTCCTTGCATTCCTTTAATATTCTAGCATATATTCCATCAGGTCCCGGAGATTTATGAGCCTTTAATTTATCTATTTCTTTTATTACCTCCTCTCTCGTAATATTTATTGAACTAAGTATATTATCGGGACTGTCTCTGTAAATGGATTCTACTTCCGGAATATTTTCCAAGTTTTCATTGGTAAATACAGATAAGAAATAATCATTTAAACATGTACACATCACTTTATCGTCATCTGTGATATGGCCATTGGCTACTTCAATTGGTCCGACTTTTTCCTTAAATTTTTTGATAATGTACCCTTAATCCTTAAAACTTTGCAGCCTTTACCCGTGCACCTTAAATTCTTTCCGGCATTCAGGAACAGGGCCCTTAAGTACGCTATCGCTATGCGGACAGCTTAAAAGAAACACGGGTGGTCCTCTGTATAAAATTCTACTCTCTACACTCTGAGAAGAATAGGGGCCATCGAACGCTAAACTTTACACACCCTGGCACAAAAATTAAGTTAAAATGCAGCCATAGCCCCACTCAACGGATATTTGCGCAGAACACTCAAACTAAAAACTAATTGAACAGAAACTATACTTTTTTTTTTTTAGATCAGGGGTACTGAGACTTTCCCTTCTTTTATCTAGGGTTCTATCACTATTTAAGTATGTGCACACGCATAAGCAAATGTTTAAATGATCAGCGAACCCTTCACGCGGTCACGTTGCTTTGTTGACAAATTAATATCGGTATCTATAAACACTGGACTTTGATTGAACTGAACTCTAAAATGAATGGTCTCATCAACAAGATATAATGAAACCTTAATTCTTTTCTCATATACATATTATATTGGTAGAAGACATAAGCGTCTATAAAAAAAAAAGCTTGATTTGAACGTATGATTTATATCGAATGATATTTACGCAAGAAGATTTTTATTTTCTCATTTTTATCCTTCTTTTCGTTTGTGCCCGACACGAACCTTCGCCAGGTCACGGGTCCCTCCACCTAAATTATTTGGAAGACATAAAAACATGGTGAAGGAATAATAATGTTTAATCTCTTATTGTTATTCTAACCCGTCGTTAGTTGGGGAATACTACTCCTGACAATGTTAACCATAGTCAACAACCCTGTAAAGTATTATATATCATCTAAAACTCTATAAATACTGTTTATAACTTTGGCCCGATTCATAAAGTTGTATTAATAGCCAAGTATTGAGTGATAAAGGCCCGATTTCTTAAAGAGCGTAAACATAGGATACCATATTGTTAGTTAGCTAGACACATAAATGGATTTCATAAACGCATCTGACGCGGTTATGTGTATGGGCTAGGATCCCGCAAGGGGTCCTAGCCATACACAAAACCGCGTCAGATGCGTTTATGAAATCCATTTGTGTGTGTCTAGCTAACTAACAATATGGTATCCTAAGTTTACACTGTTTAAGAAATCGGTCCTTTATCACTCAATATTTGGGTATTAATACAACTTTAGGAGATTGAACCAAAAAGAAATTTACTTTCCGTGTAGAAAGAAAAAATCCCATGATAATGATGATATACATATCTCCTTTATAAATATTATGAGAAATTCTTGTCCATATTTCTCCAGTATATGTCAGTCCTATTCAAATGTGGATTTATAATGACTCAAAACGAACAGGAAGTCATTTTTCACCCTGGAAACTGACAAATCAAACCATAATTTCACTATTCCTTCATTCTGCAGTCATTATTATCATTAACATTAAGTATAGATGATGTAATATTATTGGCTTACATATTAATATATGTATATATTACTATATGATTATAAGGATAGTGTTACAAACCCACAAGGGTCATTTATCTTTAACTACCCAACTCCAAGTAGTTGGGGAATTAATAAATAAGGACAGGGAGAGTGTAGTTAGCCTGAACATCACCCTCCTTTCTAAAGGAAGTTTATAAGAAGGATTTCAGATACTGTATATTAGATTATAGTAATGGAGACAGCCACCCACGGACTTTTGTTGTGACCTTCCTGCCATTATTTATAACTGTAATGTATTTGAGGACCAACACATTAGGCGACACGGGCCAAAGGGATTTGTCGTACTATTAGCACAGTTAACTGTGGAGGGTGTGGGATAGGGTAGACAAGTGGTGAAGCCATTTGGGTAAGCCAGCTTCGGCTCTTGGCTCTGATGGCAGATCCTTGTTTTATCTATCCTACGTTGACCCACGGAGTATGGTTGGGGGGGGGGGGTTGTGGAAATCCTTTATCTTCAAGCAGCTAAGAGGCGCAATTGACGTGTTTCCCGGCTTGAGGTGAATGTGTTCTTTGGCTCGGCCACCCCCTTGTTAGGGGAACATGGTACTGAATGTGAGAAATTATCTTAAGATATAGAGAGTACTGCCTCATTGTTCTCCTTCATGTCGTATAACAGGGAACAGTAGTCACTGCGAATCCTCCCATCATAATTTTCTCCTACGATATCAAGGCCTACAAATGTCTTCTGGTACGAAAACTCCAACCAGGATTCTAAAGGATGGATCTCTGAAAGTGAGCGATTGGATACCGAGTGAGAGAAAACGAAGAGATTTGTAGCATTTCTGTAATATATATATATATATATATATATATATATATATATATATATATATATACACAGGAGTTATCGTCGAGTGAGGCAAAATTGTGTGGTTGGTAGGGTATCGGAAATAGAGGGCGAGTATGAAAGAGGAACTGTACTTACCAAATTGTGCCTAGGGGATACAGCCCTATGCTCGTAGCACCCAGTCCTAAGTCCAATATAGAACTTTCTTTAAAACTATGAATACATTTAGCATTTATAGTTTCTAGGCTTAGCAAATTCTACTTATCAACTATCACTAATTGAGTCTTTTCTTACATATTGCAAAGTATCCCTCCCTATTAATTCCTTCAAAGCCATGGAGAAATTTGAAAACCATGCACATTCATTTGCTTGCAAGTTGTGGTAATGCTAACTCCTTCGGCCTTTCCTTAAAAGTGAGATTTCATATCAGTCACTAGCTCCGTGGAGGTGTCTTTGTATTTCACTCCAACTTATTTTCCTTTTAGGTGCAGATTCTTATTATTCCCAGTAAAGCATACACTGCCTTTACTATATAATTCATATGTATTTCCAGACAAATCTGTCAGTCTATTTACTCCTAGATCTCTTTAGTTCATTTAGTAATAGAGAATATCTAAACGTGTCGTTTTGCTCTATTTTTGCAAAATCTCATTAAAATACAGTTGAAGTAATGGATCTCATATGCCACTTATGACCACCCATGCAGTCTCATGGACTTCCTGAAGTTCCCCATCAATATTTTTGTGCTTTACGCTCTTCACAATCTTTGATCAGCACATTAAGTCATTTACACACTCCTGCAGATCATATATAAGAAACAGTAACCGTTTCTTACAGATCTACATTACCAACCTTCCTCCAGTCAGACATAACGTGTTACTTTGACCCTATGCTTGCATTGTTCAAAATAAAATTTCATCCAATCCAATCACACCTACTCTTTCCATCTGAATAACGGGGGGGGGGGGGGCTAACGGTCAATAGATGAGGTATCTCTGTATTATATCTGGCTCTTTTCGAGCACTTACCTTGGTTAGAGGAACTTACATCGTTCATGCCAGTACAATACTCCCAATTTTTTTTTGACACCAGGATACGCATGAACAATTTCCTCATCAACCCTGGGCACCGAGAAAACATTAAGACAAATCACAAGGGAATACTACACATTAGGAAAAACACAAGCTGAAAGAATAGTTGAAGTACTGAGGGCCTACAGATATGGCATGATTAGGCCTCAAGATGACAATAGACCCAATTTTTGAAGGAAGATAACTTACAGGACTTGGGCAAGACAGAGGAGAAAGTGAGTTCCAAAGTCTGGAGGTGGATGGGAAGCAGTCGTTGCACTGACCAATCCACAAGCTACAAATCTCCACACACCACCTGTGAGACCATGCCACTTGACGAGTGTTACATGCCTCGGGAGAGAGGGAACGATGAAGCTCGCGAACTTGCCACTTGACGAGTGTTACATGCCTAGGGAGAGAGGGAACGATGAAGCTCGCGAACTTATCAAAACAACGATGGAAGTAGAAACGAAAGAAAAGAAAAAGGGAAGATACCTCACGACAAAGAGAAAAAAATCCAGATTAGAATGTCACTGATTAGTCTGTCTGCCTTATAATTAACCCTATCAAGGAGATAAACATAAGCAAATCAGGTGTGAGCAGTATCCTAAACAGGGACAAATAAGAACTTTATAGATTTTAAGCAAATGAAAAGACGAAAAGTAATCACGAAAATAGAATTAACAAGGTAAATTTCGTTAGTTTTGAAAACAAAGGGCTATAAAGAGATACCCAGAAACTGTTTTGGAGTTATTAAATTTAATTAAATTTGGGGTGCCCCACTCATACACACTGAAAATCGGAGTTGAGAGCTAAAAGAGCAATACAAGACCAATTACGAGTAGCAGATGAAGGTTGGGAAAAGGCAGATGACAAATGAAGGGTAGATTTGTCGGCAAAGGCATGGAGAAGACCGTTGATGAAGAGATGGAAAAGTCAACGAAAGAACAGTCCTGTGGAACACCATTGGTGACCGGGAATGAGGTAATGTTGCGCCAGCAGCAATCACAGATATGAAATGGTCAGAGAGAAAACTGAAAATCAGAGAACAGAGAGAAGGGGTGAAGCCACTGGGTATGCTCGAAGTGCCATAGGTGGGAGTGGGAGGAATTGACAAGGGGGGGCGGGAGTGAAAAAGGAAGTTTGAAACGTAAAGGTCTAATAACCTAATACTCCTTATCCTTAGCAATTTCTAGCTCCATAACCTGCTACACCTCATTCCTTAATATAATTACTATTCTCTACTTATCTGTACATAATAGGTCCAACTACCTCGGCTCCTTAGACAAATATAGAAATCAGATTTTTTTTTTATGTGACACCAGGACAGGCAAGAAAATTGCTCTCATCAATAAAGGCCCAGGCATAAAGAAAACATTAAGACAAAGGAAAAGTAAAAGGTTAAGGTCAAAGCAGAGAGGAGGTAATGATACACAATAGGAAAAGGATAGGGTGAAAAAGTCGAAGAACTGAAGACCTAGAGATATGGCAGGATTAGGCCCCGAGATGATGACAGATCCATTTTTTGGGGGAAGACAGGAGAAAGAGAGTTCCAGAGTCTTGAGGTAAATGGGAAGCAGCAGTCGCTGGACTAACCAATCTCCACACAATACCTGTGAGATGACTGTCACATCTTATGACGTCCGCCACAATATTATGGAAGTACCCATTTCCTGAAGAGGAAATTAACCCTGCAATTTATTAAGGTTCATTTAAATGTACCATTGCACAATTTGTGTATTTTGAAGAAAGACTCAGGTAACAGTTGCCTGTATCTTGTATGAAAGAAAAAAGGTGACCACAATATTACAAGTTCTCTCCAGTAATAAAAACCACAATAAAAAATTTACCTTAATAATAATAGTAATTTCAATTTGAATTTGTTCAATCAACGGAATTCAAAGGACACTACTGGAAATAAAAACAATACATGGATGCACACAAAAAAAAGAATGACAGCTCCAATTACAATAATATAGGTTTGGGTTGTTCTACCGCTTTTGCATCAAAGTGAAAAACTTAATTTATTCCTAATGGTGATGTATTCCTCATCCTATGTTATTGCTGTAGACTTCAATTCCAAACATTTTACTTGAACAATTCGCCAATACACATATTTGGTCAGTAATCTGCTTTCAAGAAGTAATAATAATAAATAATGCTGCCCCATTAACTATCGGTATAAAGGAGACTTCAAATACGAAACAGTTGTAGTAGAACTTTACCTTATCAATAATACATAAAAAGCCTATGTTGCAATCATTTCACTCTGGAAACGTCTTAAGTTTGCATAAGTCACTAAAAAACATTACAAACTAACTCAGGTATTTTCTTTTGACTGACAAGGTTTTTCTTTGTTTTACTTAAATGTCTTTAATATGGAACAAGAAGTTCGGAGCCACTAGTTAGATGCACAATGGCTTTTCATAATGAGGGCACATTCAATCTGATGTCTTTAGTTCGTTCTTTCGTCAAGATAAAGCTTCCAGTGGACGTGTCAAAAAGCCAACACTAGAAATGTGTAGAGAAAGCAACAGACTTCAACCACTGTGCTCTATCTGCATTCCCTCCCTCAGCTTTCTTGACTTAGATAATGCACGACTCATCATGGTGACCTTGATCTAGTCCCCTTGATGTATGAGGGTGGTCCAAGAGGCCTCTGAAATGATCAGAAACAATTATAAAATATTAACTCTTGAAAAACTTTGTGCAACATTTTCATTATTTACTGTCCTACAGCCTGAATACAACCAATATCAAACTATTCTGGTAAAAAATATTATTTAAAACCACACCACTAGTTTTTAAAAGCTTTTACTGTATTTCCATACAATATTACGAAGTAATAATCATCTGCTATTGTAGTAGTAATTAATTTTGACAAAGGGAGACAGAACTTCACATATATTAGCTCTTCATGACATGGGTACCAACCTAATCTTCTCTCCTCTTTCTCTATGGCTACGTATAAAAGTTAGAAAGTAGGAGTAACAGCCTCCTACACCCTATATTTTGCCACCTATAATGCATTGTATAGGGGGTCCTCAACTTAAGTCAGACTTCTGTTACTGAAATGTGATGTAACCCGAATTTCAGCGTAAGTCGGAACATACCTAAATAAGCACCTATGCTAACGTAGTAGTAAGTTTCTCCCTTTTCCAATTTCTCTTCCATGGTGATGGCTTTCCCTTTCTTTCAAAGCACTGCCTTCATAAGAATCCGGTTTATGCTTGGGTGACATAACAATGGCCAAAAATGATCAAAAAAGCAAAATAATTTACAGGGGATGTGCTGTAACCATGAAACATCGTAACTCGAGGCCATTGTAAACCAAGGATCTTTTACATCCTTTGAACAAAATATAAATTATTTCTAACAACACCATACACAACTGAAGCCAACAGGGTGTCCACAACTAAACAGAAAATATAGGGTTTCATTTTACTCTGCACATCCCCAGTCCTCAGAAATAACTTTTATATGGCTAGGAAAAAGAAAATATTAAATATAAAAGGAAATGAGAGCCATTTATCATTTATAATTTTTAGTTGGTTCTTATGACAAACAATAAAACGCAGGTGTGTAATTCTCTCTCCCCCGCCTCCTAAGACCATAACAATGAGACCAATTACTTCCAGAGGGATATATGTAACAATCACCACAAATGGGAAATACCCAGAGGTATATAGGAAATTGGAGTGATAGAAATTTGAGAGATAAAATTAATTATCTTCACTCCATAAGAATGCTACCATAAGGCTAAAGATGCATCGACATGGGACAATCAAGCAATAGATATTTTAAGAGTGAAAAATACATAATTACCCAGAGGTATATAGGAAATTGGAGTGATAGAAATTTGATATAAAATGAATTATCTTCACTCCATAAGAATGCTACCATAAGGCTAAAGATGCATCGACATGGAACAATCAAGCAATAGATATTTTAAGAGTGAAAAATACATAATTACCCAGAGGTATATAGGAAATTGGAGTGATAGAAATTTGAGATATAAAATGAATTATCTTCACTCCATAAGAATGCTACCATAAGGCTAGAGATGCATCGACATGGGACAATCAAGCAAAAGATATTTTAAGAGTGAAAAATACATGCTTTCGTTCCATGAGAATATTACCTTAAGGCTACAAATGCAGCTACTCTAAGTCGGGAAGGTCATCATCGTCAGAATCCTCATCTTCAAGGTCATCCAATGATGGTCGGTTGTCACCTCCACCTAGACCGCCCATCTGTCTCATCATCTGGAAAAATGCAGTTAAAAGTACATGAATACACTAAAGATAATATATGAAAGGGAAAATGGCAAACCCAGAAAAATTAAAAAGTAAACCAATGGACACTTTTTTTTTTTTTTTTTAATGTGCTCAGTAATGTATATAGAGGGAAGTAAAGATACAGAAAGCCTTTGCAAAGCTAGTTCAATAACAAATGCAGGTTAGACGTCCAGATCCATACAAAGAGTTGGTCTGGAAATGCAGCTTGTACCACATGAAGTTCATGAGTTTGAAAAAACTATTAGCTTTTTCATATTGTAAATTCAACACGAAGCTTCAATGTTACCAATCTGCTACTAAAGTTTAAAATATCATATTAAATCATCTTTATATCTAGATGCATGAAGTAATTATATACCTTACAGAGCAACATGATTTAGAAAATTCAAATCTTGAAAGAACTTAATCCAATAAGAATAAACATCAGGATGACCATAGCATTATGAGGTACCACTTATTTCTGTTAACAACAGCAATGATGCAATAAAAGGGAAACTAATTTTTTATCCAAACATAAAAGTGACCTTAAACCAAAATTGTATGTACTCTACGGTAGGCAGGCTAACAATACGTTATGACACTGAAAGACATGTAACAAAACAAATACATTATTGCCTACCAGTTCAACCAAATTCCATAAGAGCATAACTGCAACTTCAAATCAGCGAGCGTAAAAGCACTAAAATATTATAATTTTCTCATACCACATACTTCCAAAGGCTTCATGGCATAGGAATAATAATGGAAACAATACTACCAAAACTTAAAACAATGCCTACCTCTTCAAGATCAGGATTCTGTCCTTCACCCTCATCATCACTGTCATCCTCATCTCTCCACCTGGCAAAATCAACCTTCAACCAATGCTGCTTAATCTTTTCCTTTAAAAGGTGTGGCCAGAAGGGACCTTCTTCTTTCTTTACCAATATGAACTCTATGTTGCGGTCACGGACAAAACTGCGACTCTTCTTTTAATGGAAGATCAAAGAAAGTGTAAATCTATGTCTAAAAACATGTACAGTAATCAATTGAGTAATACTAGAAGTAGAAAGTCATATTTTGATACTTTTAAGGGTAGTATATCCTTTTTCAATTCATCTTGCGCACTGTATGCAACTATATACTGTATACTAACAAGAGTAGCCTGACTTCAATGCAGTGTTCATTTACAACATTACAAAAAAGTTGACTTTTTGGGAGTACATAATATAAAAATTTTCCATGGTAATTTTTTAAAATAATTACTTAAAGAAAAATCTCAAGTTTTAAATTGGATTCATAAGTCATTATTTGACACTCAAGTTTTAAAGTGCATAGGAGCAAAACAAACCATTTGTAAGAAAATTTCCAAAAACTTAAGTACTTAGGTTTAAGCGAAATTAATTAAAAAAGAAAAACAGCGAATAACATACTTCCTTATCTATTTCACTAAATAGATTATAGGTATATTCATAATCTTTCTTCTCTGTGCCTCCAGTGCCTTTAAAATAAATCTTGCTTTCATCTATTGAGATGGTTGGGTCTTTACAGTCTTCAACACATATTGTTAGAAAAACTACATTTCTTCGTTGCGCCCACGCCACTGGTGGTGGGAGTGTCCTGTGGAAGAAAAAATAGAAAAACATTACCAGCGAATATAGTTACAGTATTACATTAACCACAGGTACAAAAAAAAAAAAAAAAAAAAAAAAAAAAAAAAAAAAAAAAAAAAAAAAAAATTGAAAGCTGGAGGCTGATAATCCCTTCCATTCTTAGGATTCTTGCTACAGCACAATGAAGACAAAACCTGAGGCCAAATTAATTATTCTACTACAGCTTCAGATATTCTACTGGCTACATTCTGCTAAATTCTAAGGCATATGGATTAATGTAAGATGCATCAAAATTAAAATTACTATTGAAACTATAACACCGTATTATCAGCACTTAAAACCAATAAAAATTAAAATAATGAATATTATTGCATCCAAGTACAGCAGTGGATTCAATCAAATGGCAGAATATTTATAGTTTTAAGTGTGGCCTTACTGCCTAGCTACTACAACTTAAGGCATGTTAAGGTTTTGAGGAGAAAAAAGAAATTCTAGTTTACTAACATTTACAGTTCATGAGCAAGGTGAAGAAATGTATTGTAAATATTACTGGAATTCTAAAGTGTCATAGTTGATATAATAAAATCTAAGGATAGGTTTAGAACAAGTAAAGTTTATATACTCTCCTAAGTGAGCAATGTATCATGACAATATGGGTGTGAGGGAACCACAGTAGCAGAGTTAAAAACACTCGACTCAGGACGTGAAAAACCCTGTGCTCGAGAGTACCACAGGGCAGTAGGAATGGCTCCTATTTGTCTGTATCCATCCCCATTTGAATGGGGCATAACAGTGACAAAGACGAAAAAAAAAAAAAAACATAATGGGTGTAATGAAATTCCCTTTCATGTCTGCAGAATAATGCGGAATGGTTATGAGAACTACTGGGAAGGTCAGTATCTAAGTAGCCAATCTTATGGAAGAAATGGGTTTGGGGAAGAGCTATTGGTTTGTACAATTACAAAATTATTCACGATGAATACTGTTAGAATACCACAGCCTAAACATGGGTATTCGAGAGATATAAGACTAGTTATAACAAAATCTACCTCCTAATTGCATTAAGTTTAAAAATAAATTTTACCTCCCTTTCAAATTGGAAGTCATGACCTGCTTTAAAGGAAAATGTCACTTCTGTTTGTTAATGAATGTAAGTAACTGGGTTTCAGAATACACTATCCACCCTACCAGGAAATTTTTGGAAAAAAAAAAAAAAAAAAAAAAAAATCCACATCTCATGAAATGAAAATACTAATAAAAAACTAACACTAAAAAAAAATAATAATAATAATTCCAATAATAAGTCTATTCTTAACTAAGGCTGAAACTGGGCAAGGCAAGCCAATATTTTACAAACACTTCAATTTATCCTACTTCAGGATGCAAGAGTAAACACCTACGGAATGATTTATGACGGCACTGAACGTAACACGCCTTCATAATACATTATAAACCATTAGAAAAAAACAATGTTCACCGCCATACGAAGTCGGGTAAAATAGTAAAAATTTATCAAAATAAATTACTGCTAAGAGGAATGATTGAGGTGTGACTTAGATCGCGGTCAATTCGTGTTCTTGGTTCGGTCACCCCCCCCCCCCTTTGAAAGGGGGGATAGATAGGAACGGATTAGCAGCTTCCATAAAACCAATTGTTTTGAAATATTATAAGAAATGCAGAGAAAACTCGGGTAAAATAGTCTCCCTAAGCACAGATAATAATAATAATAGTAATGATTTAATCATGATTCGGCACACACAAAATACACCTAATCTAACCCGCCACTTTTTTACTAATGTATTATATGTATACAAAGGATGTTGTGAAGATTTGGAAGCAAATAGACCAAAATTAAAGCGCCGGAGTTATACTGGACCTTTACCGTGTCAAATACTTGAATAACTTTGAATCACACACGCTATCTTTGATTCTCAGCGGCAGGCTCGGGACGGCTAAGCATGAAATACAAAAAAAAAATAATAATTTCTCCCGACTTAAATTCAACCTAACGAAGAATTTACTGATAGAAAGTTTCAAAGCATTAAAAATTAATCGAAGACACTACAAATATCTAACCGCCTACATTTCTTTGATCACCTGGTGGGGGAGGAGCATGCATGTTCTTCCTCCACGCTGCCGGCGATTGTCGACTGATTTCACAACGCCCGACAGCAGTTACACACATTCAAACACATGAACATATACAATTCTCTACGTCATATTCCATGATGCCATCCCAAACATGAACATTTACGAAATAAAACATTATTTCACGGTTGAAAAAAATACAATTAACTTACTGTGTGCTTGACATGATGTTATGCGTTTGATGTTAGATACGTAAATAAGGTCTATAAACACCACGAGTATTCTATAAGGTAAAGTACAAAATTTTTGAATTGGTCTTATAAGGATTACAATCCTCCTCTTCGACCCTTTTACTTTCTTCTTTTTCTTATTTCAATGCTCAGCTAGCATCCTATTTAAATAGATATACGTGCTGATATCCTTAAAAAAAGCTATAAATAAATATGTCACTGAATGGTATTTTGGGATGCTTTGCAGTCATGCTATCCATTTATTGCAATTCTAAGATATTATACGGCTTTCAAATGTTTAACATTATTGCGGTTGCCGAATATGGAGGATCTAAACACCTTTCACAGTCTGGGCATCATTAGCTTTGGAAGGTTCGAGAAAAAGAAGTTTCAAATCGATAACCCAATATATTCTCCTTATTCTCTAGTATCTTCTTTTACCGTCCAGTATACGACAAAACTATAACTAATACTATTTTGTTCTTTATTTCCAGAAGCGACGCAAATGCTTTATTTATGTTGATACCTAATCCTGTTCACCAACATAAGATCAATACACTTATGTTTATACAGTATATATATATATATATATATATATATATATATATATATATATATATATATATATATATATATATATATATATATATATATATATATATATATATATATATATATATATATATATATATATATATATATATATATATATATATATATATATATATATATATATATATATGTGTGTGATTACCTAATTGTGATTACCTAATTGTGTTTACGGGAAAGAGCCCAAAGCTCGTATCTTCCCGTCTCCTCATCGGTTCCATTTTAGACTTAGTGATACTTATCATACCTGTCCTTAAAACTATGGATTGAGATAGCATTAACTACCTCCTCGCTTAGCCAATTCCAATTATCAACTACTCTTACACTGAAAAAGTATTTCCTTACATCCTGCGAAGAAGTTTTCTTACGAAGCTTCAAACTATGACCTCTAGTTCTAGAGCCAGCCATATCAAAATATCGATCCCTATCCACTCTATCATAACCATGAAGGAATTTAAAGACTGTCACCATATCCCCCCTCACTCTTCTAGCTTCGAGTGATGGTAAGTCTAATTCCCTCAGCCTCTCATCATAACTGAGATTGCGTATTTCTGGCACCAGTTTCGTGGCATGTCTTGGAACTTTTTCAAGCTTAGCTATGTGCTTTTTCAAGTGCGGATTCCAAAAGGGGGCTGCATATTCGAGTTTTGGCCTCACATAGGTTACATAAATATTTCTGAACATTTCCTTGTCCATGTGCCTGAAGGCTACCCTTACATTTGATAAGAATGCATATGCTGCCCTTACTATGCCATTTATATGTATTTCTGGATTGTGTTTACGGGAAAGAGCCCAAAGCTCGTATCTTCCCGTCTCCTCATCGGTTCCATTTTAGACTTAGTGATACTTATCATACCTGTCCTTAAAACTATGGATTGAGATAGCATTAACTACCTCCTCGCCTAGCCAATTCCAATTATCAACTACTCTTACACTGAAAAAGTATTTCCTTACATCCTGCGAAGAAGTTTTCTTACGAAGCTTCAAACTATGACCTCTAGTTCTAGAGCCAGCCATATCAAAATATCCATCCCTATCCACTCTATCATAACCATGAAGGAATTTAAAGACTGTCACCATATCCAACCTCACTCTTCTAGCTTCGAGTGATGGTAAGTCTAATTCCCTCAGCCTCTCATCATAACTGAGATTGCGTATTTCTGGCACCAGTTTCGTGGCATGTCTTTGAACTTTTTCAAGCTTCGCTATGTGCTTTTTCAAGTGCGGATTCCAAAAAGGGGGCTGCAAGATAGAAGAACTGAGAGCCATAGTATGTAGTGAGAGACCGGATATAATATGCATTAGTGAAAGTTGGATTAATTTAAAAAGCAAACACCTAAAATCTGAGTACATAATTACAGGATATAAACTTTATAATGCTGATCATAGTGCAGATAAAAGAGGGGGAGGAGTAATTATGTATATTAAAGATAGCCTCAGAAGCTGCATTAAGTCTGGAATTAAGACAAATCTAAATTCAGAAACCTTATGGGTTGAAATTAAAAATAATATAGAAAGTCTAGTTGTAGGAGTAGTCTACAGACCACCTGATCTAGACAATATAGAGTCGCAAGTTATATATGATGAAATTTCTAAATTGACCAGGTCAAATAGAGTTTGCATTGTAGGCGATTTTAATTTTAGACATATTAACTGGGAAACCATAACAGGTGATAGTAGCTCTAAGGAGTTTTTGGAAGTAGCAGAAGACAATTTCCTTTCTCAGCATGTACTTGAAGCAACACGGGGGGTGAATACACTAGATTTAGTTCTTAGTAATAGAGAGAATATGGTTACAAATTTAGAAGTTGGTGAAAAATTGGGCAACAGTGACCATGATTCCATTAGATTTAACATAATTTTCAAAGAAACTATAAAGGAAAATAAGAATATTGTTCCAAACTTTAGAGCAGGAGATTTTGAGGGCTTAAAAACTAAATTATCTAATGAGGTATGGGAAGGGATTTCTGGGGTACAGATGTGGGTAGTTAATCCAGCAGGTCAGGTCGCAGGTAGCGGAATACCCCGAAATTTTGGTACCACATGCCAAGGATTATCACAAGATAAGATCAATACATTAAATTCTCTCACAGGAAAGAACAGCAGTCCGTCAGTTAATATAAATTTGGATGAGGAATATAACAATTTTGTCATGACTCTTAAGAATAGTCAGAGAGACTATATTCCCATGAAACATTGCAGATCAAGAAAAAAAGACCCTAAATGGATGAACAATAGAATAAAGAATCTTATAGGTATTAAAAGAGGAATATACAGGAAACTAAAAAGAGGTGAAGAGCATGTGAGGCAGCAATATATACAGTTAAACAGGGAAGTTAAAAAGATAGTTAGAGAGTCGAAAAGAAAATACGAATTTAGAATAGCAGGAGAAGCTAAAGAAAATCCTAAAGGGTTTTATCAACATTATCAAACAAAATTTAAGGAAAAAGTCGGACCAATTGAAGTAGCCAATGGCCATATCATAGATGACGATAAAGTGATGTGTACATGTTTAAATGATTATTTCTTATCTGTATTTACCAATGAAAACTTGGAAAATATTCCGGAAGTAGAATCCATTTACAGAGACAGTCCCGATAAAATACTTAGTTCAATAAATATTACGAGAGAGGAGGTAATAAAGAAATAGATAAATTAAAGGCTCATAAATCTCCGGGACCTGATGGAATATATGCTAGAATATTAAAGGAATGCAAGGAAGAGCTTAGTTGTCCACTAACTGCATTATTTAATAATTCAATAAAATTAGGATCGGTACCCATGGAGTGGAAATTGGCAGATGTGGTACCAATATTTAAAAAAGGAGAACGAGTTAAAAAGAATAATTATAGGCCGGTAAGTTTAACGTCAACAGTGGGTAAGATTCTAGAATCCATAATTGCAAA
>JAXCGZ010013260.1:105000-117500 GCA_037179515.1 Halocaridina rubra | reverse complement strand
AAAAAAAAAAAACATATTTTTCCCTTGTAGGGCCCATTTTTATGACTTGTCTTCCTGCCCAAATATACAAGGGGACCAACCGCAACCGGCTTTTACCCTCTAAAAAGAATAAAAACAACATAACTTAGTGTACAAATAAAGAAACATTGAAGCATAAACCCATTCTTTTTCTTTTTAACATTGCAAATTATGTTAGTGAAATAAAGACACACATACTTGTCTATTATGGGAATCTTTTTTCTTTTTTATAAATCAGAGGGTTGAGTCGAGGCACACACTCGCTATCAGTCAAACATACCCCAACGAAATTCATGCAAAATACTACAATCATATTTGATAATTATACTTAATAAAATATGAAGCTCTTGGAAGCTTAACAAGAATTATAAATAAAAAATATTTTACACTAAAGCTGATATCTCAAGAGAATTTTCTTATTAGTATTTATATGTCTTTACTACTATCAATATAATTTACGAATATCCTTTCTTAATAAACGGTATAAAAGAACTTAAGTATCATTAGTTTAATTTTAAACTCAATATAAGAAGAACATAAGAACATAAGAACATAAGAATAGAGGACACTGCAACATGCCTACTGGCACACACGAGGCAGCTCCATTTTTGAATTGTATTTTCAGCATGTCTAACCTATTCTATTCTATTCTACTTATTTATTCTATTTTTCTTTTTATGATTTTTCTAACAAGCACTAACCTATTCATACCCACCCTACCTCTGTCATATGTCTATCTAATCTACATTTGAAGGTGTCTAAGGTATTGGCATTTACTATCCTACTAGGAAGCTTGTTCCATGCATCAGCTACTCTATTACCAAACCAATTTTTACCAATTTCCCTTCTGAACCTAAATTTATCAAGCTTAAATCCATTATTACGAGTTCTGGTTTGATCATGAATTTTTAAAACTTTATTAATATCTCCCTTGTTAATCCCTTTAAACCATTTATACACTTCAATCATATCCCCCCTAACTCTTCGCCTCTAGAGAATGTAGATTAAGTTTTTTTAATCTGTCCTCATATGGTAGACTTCTGATATTGTGTATCATCTTGGTCATTCTTCGCTGCACTCTCTCCAAGGATTCAATTTCCATTCTATAATAGGGTGACCAGAATTGCACAGCATAATCTAAATGGGGCCTAACTAATGCAAGATAGAGCTGCAAAATAACTTTTTCCGTCCTATTGCTAACGCTTCTTGAGATAAATCCTAAAATTCTGTTTGCTTTATTTCTGACTGCTGTGCATTGCTCTCTTGGCTTAAGACTACTACTCACAAGAACTCCCAAATCCTTTTCACACTGAGAACTCATGATTTCATGGTTATTTAGCTTATAACTAGTATTGTCTTTTATAGTACCCATTTTAACTACTTTACATTTTTCAACATTAAATTCCATTTGCCATTTGTCCGACCATTCAGATAATCTATTTAGATCTTCCTGTAAAGCATGAATGTCTTCTTTTCCATTTATAGTTCTACCTATTTTAGTGTCGTCTGCGAATTTACTTAGGTTACTACTGATATCCGAATCCAGATCATTTAGATATACGATGAATAATAGGGGACCCAGTACCGAGCCTTGTGGTACCCCGCTAGTAACCGAGCCCCACTCTGATTTCTCTCCATTTATGCAAACCCTCTGTTTTCTGTCTTTTAACCATTGTTTGATCCATCTGAGAACAGCTCCTCCTATACCATGAGCTTCCAGCTTTTTAACTAATCTTTTGTGAGGAACTCTATCAAAAGCTCTGCTAAAATCTAGATATATTGTATCATATTCTTTGCCACAATCTGCTGCCTCGTAAACTTCTGAATAAAAAGACAGTAAGTTTGTAAGGCACGAAAAACCCTTAAGAAACCCGTGTTGTGAAAGTTTTATCAGTCTGTGTAATTCTAGATGTGCCCTTATTTTATTTGCAATTATGGATTCTAGAATCTTACCCACTGTTGACGTTAAACTTACCGGCCTATAATTATTCTTTTTAACTCGTTCTCCTTTTTTAAATATTGGTACCACATCTGCCAATTTCTACTCCATGGGTACCGATCCTAATTTTACTGAATTATTAAATAATGCAGTTAGTGGACAACTAAGCTCTTCCTTGCATTCCTTTAATATTCTAGCATATATTCCATCAGGTCCTGGAGATTTATGAGCCTTTAATTTATCTATTTCTTTTATTACCTCTCTCTCGTAATATTTATTGAACTAAGTATTTTATCGGGACTGTCTCTGTAAATGGATTCTACTTCCGGAATATTTTCCAAGTTTTCATTGGTAAATACAGATAAGAAATAATCATTTAAACATGTACACATCACTTTATCGTCATCTGTGATATGGCCATTGGCTACTTCAATTGGTCCGACTTTTTCCTTAAATTTTGTTTGATAATATTGATAAAACCCTTTAGGATTTTCTTTAGCTTCTCCTGCTATTCTAAATTCGTGTTTTCTTTTCGACTCTCTAACTATCTTTTTAACTTCCCTGTTTAACTGTATATATTGCTGCCTCACATGCTCTTCACCTCTTTTTAGTTTCCTGTATATTCCTCTTTTAATACCTATAAGATTCTTTATTCTATTGTTCATCCATTTAGGGTCATTTTTTCTTGATCTGCAATGTTTCATGGGAATATAGTCTCTCTGACTATTCTTAAGAGTCATGACAAAATTGTTATATTCCTCATCCAAATTTATATAAACTGACGGACTGCTGTTCTTTCCTGTGAGAGAATTTAATGTATTGATCTTATCTTGTGATAATCCTTGGCATGTGGTACTCAAATTTTGGGGTAATCCGCTACCTGCGACCTGACCTGCTGGATTAACTACCCACATCTGTACCCCAGAAATCCCTTCCCATACCTCATTAGATAATTTAGTTTTTAAGCCCTCAAAATCTCCTGCTCTAAAGTTTGGAACAATATTCTTATTTTCCTTTATAGTTTCCTTGAAAATTATGTTAAATCTAATGGAATCATGGTCACTGTTGCCCAATTTTTCACCAACTTCTAAATTTGTAACCATATTCTCTCTATTACTAAGAACTAAATCTAGTGTATTCACCCCCCGTGTTGCTTCAAGTACATGTTGAGAAAGGAAATTGTCTTCTACTACTTCCAAAAACTCCTTAGAGCTACTATCACCTGTTATGGTTTCCCAGTTAATATGTCTAAAATTAAAATCGCCTACAATGCAAACTCTATTTGACCTGGTCACTTTAGAAATTTCATCGTATATAACTTGCGACTTTATATTGTCTAGATCAGGTGGTCTGTAGACTACTCCTACAACTAGACTTTCTATATTATTTTTAATTTCAACCCATAAGGTTTCTGAATTTAGATTTGTCTTAATTCCAGACTTAATGCAGCTTTTGAGGCTATCTTTAATATACATAATTACCCCTCCCCCTCTTCTATCTGCACTACGATCAGCATTATAAAGTTTATATCCTGTAATTATGTACTCAGCTTTAAGGTGTTTGCTTTCTAAATTAATCCAACTTTCACTAATGCATATTATATCCGGTCTCTCACTACATACTATGGTTCTCAGTTCTTCTATCTTGTTACCTAAACTACGGCTATTTGTATAATATACTTTTAAACTTTCTCTAGCTTTACCCTTCTTGTGGCTATTCTTTTTGTTAATATTTGTTTTATGTAATAAATGGTTCTTATCCTTAGATTCCCAGTTATTTGACCCACTATTTACTGAACCCTTACTGACTAATTTCTCTGCACAAGTATTATTCATTTCATTATTTGTGTCTAACAAAACCCCCCTACCTCTCTGTCTATCATACCAGCCAATACCGAGACACCTGAATTAGAAAGATGCACTCCATCCCTTGCATACATATGCTTACGACTAGTGAAGTGATCCCACCCGTCTATAAAACCTATATTATTCTCCCGACAGAAGACTTTCATCCTAGCATTTACTCCTATAGCTCGAGACCACCACTCTGAACTTTGGCTAAGCCTAGGGAGAATACCACACATCACAGGAACTGCACCCCTTTTCCTGATCTTATCCAGGGCTTGTCTATACAACCTAATCAGCTCTTCACTTCTACCATCCTGCACGTCATTTCCCCCAGCTATCAAACAAACAACATCTTTTTTCTCAATCCAGCTATTTATTGACTCACCCACCTTCTTCATACCTGCTCCAGGGAAAAAATATTTTCCTCTAACTCAATGCCTGAGTTTCCTGTCTACATATCTGCATAGTGAATCCCCTACAAATACCAAAGAACGAGACTTATCCGGAGGATGGGTTACTCCGACCTTGGGAGACTTACCTAGGCTCTTGACCTGAGAGCTTTTCCCACTTCCATTTTTACGATCGCTAGTACACCTATCTGACTCTATGGGTCCTGAAGAATTACTGCCGCCACTGTCACCTTCATCTCTAAGTGAACTAAATGAATTAGCAACTTGTAGTCTAAAAGTATCATTTTTCTTAAGAACCATCTTCGTTGAACCCTTATTCACAACTTTCCAGTCGTCTTCTCTATTCAATTGTCCCTTCTTGGTTAACACCTCTACCTTACCTCTCAGATTCCTGTTCTCCTCAGCTAAGGATCTGACCTCCTGCCTGACTGCGGCCAACTCATTTCTTAAATTAAAAATGAGTTTGCTTGCGTCAGACGAGGACAAATCCCCAGCACAGCCACAAACAGCACCAACAACGACGCTCTGAGAATATCAATTATCCTAATTAGCTCAATTGTGATAATAAATTTCATGACAATGACAGTAATTAACAATAATTATCTCTAGATAAGCTTCTCAAAATCTTTAATATCTTTATCTCTTCGAAATGTTACAATTATCATATGAAGATGATATACACTTTTCAACAAAAAGAAATGTTAAAATACGTGTATCTGAAAAAAAATATATAAAGTTTGTATCTGTGCATACAGTAATAAAATTAAAAATAATATTTCATGTGCAACATTTAAAGAATAAATTTTGCTTAAATTTCATAATCTCTTAAGGAATCGTACATAAAAAATAATATATATATATATATATATATATATATATATATATATATATATATATATATATATATATATATATATATATATATATATATATATATATATATATATATATATTCTTCTACGAACTCAAATTTAATTTTTTTCGAGTGACTATTCAACAGAATCACCTAAGCAGACATTGGGGGAAGCTAAATATTTTCTCCTTTTACTATACTTACAATCGGGTAGGTACTTAAGTTCCCTCTTTTTTTTCTTCTTTTTTTTCCTACCCAAAATACTGCTCAATGCCTGTCTTCTGGACTTTAGATGACTAGCTTTTGCGGGGAGTTTTCGTGCAGGCACTCTTCCTCCCCTATCTCTTCTGTTTCTGGATAGACTTCGTCTTTTTCGATTACAGGAAACGGCTGTGTGACATTCTTGCTGTCATTTCTTGTGAGTTTACACTCCCTTCTTTATGACCAAGCTGAAATAATAGTGACAAACATTATCATGGCTTAAACTTCAAAGTTTTATTTTATCTACGTAGCATAATCTTTTGGACAATTAAATGTAAATACTGCAGCTAGAAAAAAAAATAAAAAAAATCTTTCATAGATTTGCATTCCTTATCACTTAATATTTCTCTTGGAATTTTCGAAAATCGAATACCAATATCGTTGGCGGAGTAGGGGACAAAACAAAAATAAAATAGAATCTGCATCTCACTCATACCTGGGCAGAACATCACGTTGCCTCAGAAATATCTCTTGATAGATATCACAACGGCTACTGCACCTCCCGGTAAAATTACACTCATATGGCTCACATTAAAACACGTATGATGCAGGGGAAGAGTCCTCCCAGACCAAGTCCTCATTCTGCTCCTTAATGAACTTCTTGCAATTCCACCCACAAGAGCATCCCTCCCATTATACTCCCGGTCACTCATACTTGTTCTCTCTCTCTCACTCATTCATACTTGCAAATCACACTGTTTAAACATTTCCCCCAAAAGATCTGTTTGCAGCGCTGACTTCTTTCCCCGTCACTCTGAAGGAGTGTGTGTGTGAAATCGCGGTCGGCCCGGGCAGTCGCATGACTGTATCAACGGTGCTAGGTCTTTTCTATACTTCCCACTACGGTACGGTAGAGTGACACCCTAACCTCCCTATCATGGCACGTTTACTCTACTCTCTTTCCCTGCCTGCATAACATCTTAACGAATGAAAAAACTTGTTATATTGAACAGCAAAAATTTCAATAACATCACAAAATATTCTTATTCTTCAAAGGATATGACATAAACATATTTTAATATAAAAAAATCAATACAGTAACTATTACTTCAAAATAACGAATTCGAGAGATCGATCGGTCACTTCTGCATTCCCTTTTTGAGAATCACACGTGATAAAAAAAAAATCTTAAAAGCTAATTCAAGTATATTTTTCACTATAATTCTTATGCTCATTTTGGAATATATAAAAACTCTACTACTTATATTTTATTCTTAAACACAGTCACTTTCGCTTTAAGAAATTAACATAAAGATAATTTTACACGTACATTAATTTTTTTTAGCTAAAAAGCAATACCTTTGCCTTTTTTATAATTAACTTAGGCAATAATAAAAATAAATGGAACACCTTTCAAACGCAATTACTCGTAATATTGTTCAAATTATAACAAACATCGAGTTTATTACTGCTTTTAGCTATTAGTATAAATTATCCATGTTAGTAATGGGTACAGAAATTCTACTTTTATTAATTTACTATAGCCATACTTCCTTTTAAATGCAGGGTGGCTGAGTCAAAGCATGTCTACAAAGTAAAATGGCAGAGTCCTCCAACCTCAATTTCTTTTAATATATGTCCCATTGCTTACTGGATACAAATTACAAGTACTTAGCTATTTTGGGATGCTGCTTGAAGAGCATCACAGCCACAGGCACTGGCGTAGGAGATTTTCCTTTCTTCTGGGCTCGTTGGTCTTCTCGCCGACGTCATCCATATGTCTCGTAAAATTGCCGTTTTACCATCACGGGCATCTTCTTAGTCGAATTCAGCAACAAATAACGCCGGGTAGGGACGCTATTCCTCTTCTTTTTTTTCTTGGATGTTCTCCCTTGAGGGTGAGCGGACCTTCCCTTGTGGCCCGCAGGTGGGGTGAGATTTTTTGGAGTGTACGTGGTATTCGCTCTTGTGGGCGAATGGGCTTTCCTATTTGGTGAGGAGGTGGGGTGAAATATTGTTATTGTTGATGATCGGACTTTCCTAATTGGCCCGCAGGTGAGGTTGTGCAAAACTGTAAAGATAATGGAGAGCATAAGTATTCAGTTGTGGATTATTAGTTTACATCAAACAATTTAAATGAATTCCTGTTTTGGGGGTGAGAGAGAGTTATTGCATGGTTATCTTGGTGGAGGGTATTGTCTGATAATATTTAGTAGACTGCTCATGTAGTTGTTTGTTGCTAGTCTGATGATGGAGCTAGCAACATGAAGGGCATTTGGATCTTCGCTGGATGTTGAGGGGGCACCAGTTTTCCGTCGGATTTCTGAATAGGAATCACATTCCAGGATGTAATGGAGCAGAAAATGTGGTGAGGCTACGTGGCAAAAGGTGCATTCCCTGATGATGTCCTCCCCTATTTGCCAGGTGCACTTGTACCCGAGTCTCAGACGGTACACATTGACCTCCGTGCTTCGTTGAAGGCTCTTAGGCAGGGTGATACGCTGAAGATCAGTGGTGGCTTTGTACCACCAGGTGGAGGGGGAGCCAATGCCTGTGCACAGGTTGTGTTTAATTATTAAGGTGTTTAGGAGTGACTTGGTGGCTTTATTTTTTATCTGTTGCATCCCAGGAGACAGAGATATCTGGATTTCTGCTCTGAGAGTGGCTTGTTTGGCGGCTTGATCGGCTTCCTCATTTCCCTTGATGCCGACGTGGCTGGGAATCCAGGCAAGAGTAATGGCTTTTCCAAGGCTGGTTGTCCTGTGGTAGTGGCTGAGGATGGTGGTGATGATGCGTACATTGTCTCTGAGGAGTGGCTTCTTGATGGCATGTAAGGCACCTTTAGAGTCAGAGAGAATTAGGGCATGGTCAGCTCCTTGCTGGATGAAGAAGTCGAGGGCGTTGGCTATGGCAACAAGCTCAGTCTGGAGCAATGAGCAGGAGTTTGACAGTCTCCAGGATAGGACGTGGTTTCCAGTGATGAAGGCGGCGGCTGAGGCTCCAGTTTCTTGATTTACTGAACCGTCAGTGTAGTAGACTTGAGAGTTTGGCCTGCTCCAGCTCTGAATTTTGTCATTGTATATGTTTTTAAGGACAAGCGGGTTTACCAAGCTTTTGGGGTTGTCAAGGAGCTCGATCTTTATGTCGAGTGGTTGGTCATTCCATGGGGGTGGGCATCTGTATTCAGGAAGCGGTGTGTCCTGTATCTTGGCTAGGATGCTCTCCCTGACTGGCAGTGCTTGCAGGCTAGCGCAGACCTTGGCTGCCCAGGTTCTAGGATGGTGGTTGGGCTGGCGATTGAGGGCTAGATGGAGATTTGTGCCAGCTAGGCATTTATGTTGGGCAGTGGTGGTTTTGGCCACAAAGAGGGTCAGTCTTTGCTGAGCTCTGAGTTTGAGTGGAATGAGTCCCGATTCCATCTGGATGTTATCTCTCTTGGTCCACATGGGGGCTCCTAGCATGGTACGTATGGCGTTGTTTTGAATTACTTCTATCTTGTCCCACTGTTAGTCTGTTAGTAGCCAGAGTGTGGGACAAGCATAGTCTATGAGGCTGCGTATGGCTTGTACATAGAAGGTTCTGAGGACATTAAATGATGCACCATCGTAGAGGCCCGACATCCTACGAAGGACCGCTTGTCGCTGGCTGCACCTGTCGCGCAAGTGTTGAATTTCTGGTCCAAAGGTTAGTCTGTGGTTGATGATTACACCCAGGTATTGGTGCTTGGTAACCCAGTCCACAGGCTCATTACCTATGACCAGATTAGTGCCTGGTCTCCACTAGTGGATGGGAAGGGCCTTGGTTTTGCGGGCATTGATTTTAACTCCAAGGGAGATGGAGGCTTGGTGAATCTTGGTGAGACAGCACTGTGTCTTGCTAGAGCTTCTATCTCCTATTGTGACAAGGGCAAAGTCATCCGCATAGTTGAAGAGTTTGGCTCCATGAGGTAGTGCGATGTCCATGAGTTTTTCCATGAGACAATTAAAGAGCAAAGCCACATTCACAGTGCGGCGCACGGTGATATACATGAATCGCACTGCATTTCTCTCCCAGTTGTTGTTTCTCAGCCTTCGTGAACGAAGTTTCAGCAACGTCAAAATGCATGGGACAATTCTTACTGCGGGGCGCCTTGCCTATATGGGGATGGGGGAGAGTTGTGACTGGCTGTGTTTCCTCGATACTCTGAGGGTCGTTAGAGTCTGAGGCATCTCTCTCGGTGTTGCTTGCCTTTAAGCGTCTTGAAGTTTCTTTTACTAGAGGATTCGACGAATCTTTTCCTCTCCAGTCACATTATGTTCTTCTATGTTCATAATTCTTTTTCTCGTCGTGCGGGTTTCCACTGGCATAAAAAAGTTGTCTCTTTTATGAAACTTTAGGCGTGAATCCCACCACTGCCACCAATGTCGTATTGTTGTTGATCTTGACAGGCCAGAGCTACAGTGTGCGAGGTGATAATACATATTCTAAGTACTTGACACTTAATTTTATTTAGAAGCTACAACATTTTAGCAAAAGATTCATTGAGAGGTCTGAGGGAATATTGAGAGATTTGCTGGGTAATGGAAATACAGAGGCAATTAAGAGTGGTAACAGAAAAAATGGATAAAAGTTATATCTTTATATGTGAAAACAAGATATGCAGGTTGCAGTCTAAGATAATAATAATAATAATAATAATAATAATAATAATAATAATAATAATAATAATAATAATAATAATAATAATAATAATAATAGCAGTAGTAGTATTAGTAGTGGTGGTGGTGGCAGTAGTAGTAGTAGGATACATACATACTTATAAATGGCCCATTCCCCTTTGTAAGGGGGTGGCCTAGCCAAGAATCACGCATACACCACGATCCACACATACCTCAACCACTCCTCTTAGCTCCTTGGGGATAAAGGGTTATCACATTTCCCCCCTATCGCCCTGCTTGGGTCACCCACAAGGTACGAGGGTAAGGCTATTCTACAGTTTGACCTGACAGCCGTAGCTAGTTTATCCCACCGCTTCATCACATGGCAACTCCCCTCACACCCGTCTTTCACAGTTTGCTGAGCTAGTAGGAGCGAGAATTCCCCTTGGCCCATGTCATCTATATACATTCTTCTTCCGCTCATTCCTATCTCTTGTACAGTGTCCTTCCTGCTCCACTGACATGCCACGTGCATCCAATGCCTATTTCACGACATCCATGCATCTCATTTTAGGTCTTTCTCTTGGCCTTGCTGCATTCTACACTCTGTATACTATTAGCTCAGCACTCATCCTTTCCATGTGCAAACCAACTTAATACTCTCTGATCTAACCTATCTGACAGCTTTCTTTCAACACCCATTATCTGCCTGATTTCCTCATTTCTTACTCTCTCTCTGTTCTAAATACACCATTTATACTTCTCAAACACCTCATTTCCATTACATTCAGCTTGTTCATTTCATCCTCTTGCATTCCAAGTCTCTACTCCATACAGTGCTGTCGGCACATTCACACCATATTATCCATCTCTTTATATTCATTCCTAAATACTAATTTTTGCATTATAATTTTCAGCTCATCTAGATATTAACTCACTTCCTTCACTCTATGACTTACCTCCGCATCCACTCATATGTGCGACCCCAGATACTTAAAACTCTCAACATCTTCAAGCAACTTCCCATTCAATCTGCCAACATTAACACTCCTCGTGCATCTCATGACTTTACTTTTACTAATATTTACTCACAGTTTCCTTCATTCACACACCCTAACAAAGTCAGTCGTCAATTGATTCAATTCCATCTCAGTATCAAACACCAGTACTGTTTCATCCATGAAAGGCTATTGATTTAGTTTCCACAAACTCCCATACTCACCCATTAATTCCAAGCCTCTGTCTAAAATTTTCATTTACTTCCCTTACCACTCATTCCGTATGCACATTAAACAACCACAGTCACAATGCACAACCTTGACGTAACCCAACATTCACCTTAAGCTAATCACTCATATCATTTCCGACTCTCTCACATGCTCAACTATTCATGTAAAAACTCTTCACTGTGTTGTATTGTTGTTGAGCTTCACAGGCCAGAGCTACAGGATGAGAGGTGATAATAGATATTCTAAGTGCTTAACACTTAATTTTATTTAGAAACTACACGCTTCCTCTATGCCTCAATGCCCCCCATCCCCTTAGGATAAATTCATAAGATCTTATATCTGCCCCTGTCAAGTTTTAACTTCTGACTGATTCTCTGTGTATGACTGACCCTTACTGTCTTGTATAACTAAGATGGCAGGGCGTGGCCGGCTTGGACAGACTGCCAATAGGCTTCCAGCTGGAGGAACTCTCCTCCCTGGTGGGTGGTTTTTAGTTGGAGCATCAAGTAGGCGTAAAGCATGTTTTCACTGGTACACGTACGAACATACATATAGATGTTTGTCATGGGAAGGTCTGGAACTGGGTGAGTAAGTTTGACCTCTATCGGCACTTGGCGCCTATATGAGAGAGCCTAAGGCATAACAATATATCTAGTTGTCAAAACACCCTCCAGCCAAGAAAATACATGGTGAGTATCAATTACAAACTTGACTTTCCCCAACCACGTGGCCCCTTTCTGTTTCACTCTATTTCTTAAACTTTTCTTACGACAACTGCATTCAACAAACTTCCACTTATTCCATACAGTGGCAACACACTCCACAACCCCTCTCTATCAACCTTGTCAGTTGCTTTCTCTAAATCCATAAAGACCCAAAAAGTAGTAATAGTAGGTCATATTCATATCTATATTTGATATAAACATGCATAGTAACACGAAGTTAATGTCTTGTGAGTGAGGAAGAGATTATATACAATAAATAATTTATCATATGCTTCATAAATGAAGGTCAAATAAATAAAAAATGCTACAATATTAATAGCATACTCATAAGAATAACATAAAAAAGAAGTTATTACATAAATATTAGTGAATCACCACGAGCAGCTTCTACAATCCAAAGAAAAGGCACTGTCCTCCTCTAAGGTTCATGTTTTTGCACCTAGTAGTAGTAGCAGTAGTAATAGTAGTAAAAAGGTATAGATATAAAAATAACCCATGGGTGGTTCCAGAAGTAGTGGTCAAAGTTTGAAGTTTTGTAAGAAATCATCTTTGTAGGACATAAAGAAGTACTTTTATTTTTTATTTTTTTTTTTAAACTAGTTGATAATTTGATTTTGCTAAGCAAGGAAACAGTAAATGCT
>JAXCGZ010013260.1:0-102500 GCA_037179515.1 Halocaridina rubra | reverse complement strand
GAGAAACTACTAAGGAAACATATCTCTCTTCACTTGGAATCCTTCAACTTTTTGTCAGTGAGGCAACATGGCTTCAGAGAAGGTAGATCAACAGTAACAAACTTATTAGAATTTTATGATGAGGTAAGCCAAATCTTACAGGAAAGAGAGGGCTGGGCAGATTGCATATTCCTAGACTTCCAGAAAGCGTTTGACACTGTTCCACATGGGAGACTTATTAGGAAGCTGCAATCAATGGCTAGAATAGGTGGAAATGTTTTGAAATGGATAAAAACTTACTTAGAAGGAAGGGAACAGAGGGTTAGAGATAGACACTCAGTGTCTGAATGGAGAAGAGTTAGTAGTGGAGTTCCACAGGGTTCAGTTTTATGGCCACTTTTGTTCCATGTATATGTAAATGACCTACAAGAGTCTGTAAATTCATTCATGAATATGTTTGCAGATGATGCAAAGATTGTGAAGAAAGTAAAAAAACGAGAACAATGGTATAGAACTTCAGGAGGATCTAAATAATCTGCATGAGTGGTCAGAAAAGTGGCTAATGAAATTCTATACTTCAAAATGTAAGGTAATGAGAATGGGTACAAGTGCAAGAAGGCCCAAGCTTGACTACTCGGTGGCTGGAGTACAACTTCAAGAGACAGAAAATGAGAGAGATCTAGGAGTAAACATACTGGCAGATTTGTCTCCAGAAATACATATAAATGGCATAGTAAGGGCAGCATATGCATTCTTATCAAATGTAAGGGTAGTGTGGAGGATTTCCTGTGTGTTATTTACCCTTCGATCTTATAACCCCCTAAATTCGGAAATCCTAACACGGCTTCAGTAGAGGCCTACCACGATCTCAAAATTAAATCCTCTACCAATAAAATATAATTAATATTACATGCATAAACATACATGCAAATATTTTATATGGGGGTTTATGAACTGCTGATATGTGAATATTTAAATAAACTCTCCTCACCTTAAATTAAAACTTCCTCATACAGAATAATACATTTTCTAACATACATTCTACCTACGAGTGTTCAATTAAATGAGCTCATTCTGTCCCTCACACGTAGTTATAAATATTGTTAGAAATATAATAACTCTGTACTTATCTGTCCGGATAACCCTGATGTCGTCAGCAATCACGGGACTCCGAATCAAAAACGTATCTTCTGATCCACGGATCTCTATCACGTTCTTCTACTTGAATGTCTCGTAACGCCCCACGAGAACAACAAACCTTTTAACTTATAAGCACTGTCAATGAACACAGTAAACATGAGTGCCTCGTAGCATCTCACGACGGCAACTAATTATTTGTAAGAAAGTCCCACAAACTCCTCTAGTTTGTTGGGGTCCTTGGTACTAGGACTAAGTTGAGTTATGACTTGCTTACAACAGTCCTTTGTTCAACGAGGCGATGCAATAAGCGTTATCAAGGAGGTGAAGGGTTAATGGCTAAAATCCATTAGTGACCTACATTCCTTTCTCCACGTCTTCTACGGCCAGCCTCCCTAACAAACTACACATTATACATACGAATATACGTGTATACATGATAGAACTTAATAAGTATACATGCTAAGTCTAAAAGTATACATTCATGCACTTACGTTACAATAAACGAAACTATATGCAAAATAACACTTACATAATGTACGTAGAAATAAACTGTCTTGAAATATATTCAAGACATCCTGGGCCCCTCCAAAAAGGAAAAAATGGAGGGTCTCCCCATCAGTACTACAATTTATCATCAATGATTAAGCGTGCCCACAATTCTTTAACCCTTTGGGCAGCTTGACGTTCATATCTTTCATAATTTGATGATTCCTCTTCGTATACGACTGACAACAGATATTCCCATGAGAGCTTTTCAGACCAAGCTCTCTGAATAAGAATTTTCCCTCTTCTTAGTAAAGGTGATATTAGACCTAAGGGTTCCAAAAATATACCCACCAGTGACAGAAGTTTCTGTTTGGTCAGCACTTCATCTCTAGCCTTCAGACCTTTCAACGACAACTTGTCTGTATTTATATTCCAGATTAAACTAAAGATTGATACGCTAGGAGATCTAGATTCTTTAGAAAGTCGCTGATCCAGTACCCTTTGAGGTCTTGCATTGTTGGAATTCAATGCTTGCAGTGATATTTTGGCCTTTTCCCACTCTACATCTGCAGTATTGCATATATCATACTGTGTCTCTTCACTGGTACAAGCATCCAACAAATTACCCACATGAACATTCTCCAATATTTCCTCCAACTGTTCTATTAGAGACTTCATTTGTCCAAAGGCACTCTGAAAATTGTGTAGGAGAGGAGTGTGGATAAGCTTCAAGGGAACGTACTCTGTAAAACTTCTAAGTATAGTTTTATCTTCGTAATGCACTTCTTGCTTTACTTCTATACTCTCTGGCTCCCACAACTTATTAACAGGCTCTATGGCCTTCTCAATCAACAGCTTATTAACAGGCTCTATGGCCTGTTCACTCAACTCTTGAGTAGCTGTAGGAAAAACCTGTGTTCCTACTCGCATAACAATATGCCTCTGCACATTACTGGGTTCATGTTGAGTATCACAAGGAATATGGCCATACAACATGACACCACCCGGTGTTTCTATCAAAGTATAGACATCCCACTTGTCAATACCACTAACAAACTGACTAAAATATAAGGCACCAATAACAATGCCAATGTTATCAAGTACATCACTATCAATATCTTCATCGGCCAACTTGTGACCATTAGACTTTAACACATTTGCAGCCTTTGCTAGTCCTGGAGTGTGGATGCTAATTACCATGTCATCAACTACGAGTAATTTAACTCTGGCTCTTCTTTTCCCCAATTTGATAACTACATTTACAACAGGAAAACTTCCTTTCTTCGTCTCAGAACGAAATGCATCAATACCAAGAGACATTTCATCTACTGGGCTTAATTTAAGCCTTTCAGCTAATTCCCTAGTTATAAAGGAACACTGGGAACCTGTATCAAAGAATAACCTAGTATTTACCCAAAGATTTCCCTTTGAGCTGCTTATTTTTCCACTTGCAGTAGGCAGAGCACATGAAGGTAAACTCGGCTTCACCATTTGCCTCTGTACTGCCTTCATAGTCATCACACCAACATGTTTCTTGTCCTTTTCTGAGTCAAAATGTTCTTGCTTATTGCTTGACTCATCTATATTTGAACCATTTTCTGACTGTTCATTCAGAAATGAAGGTTCTTCAAACCTTCTACGAAAATATGACTCTTGTTCATAACACAAGGCTGCATGATGACCATTTTTCTTACACTTCTTACAGTTTAACTGAGTGTAACATTTATTTGCATAATGCCCTGACTGAGTACATCTCAGACATTTGTTATTGTCTCTCAATTTGTCTCTGCGTTCATTTATGCTTACTACTTTATTACACTGTTCAGACTTATGACCTTTCCAACCACAGAATACACATTCTGTTTTACTATTTACTACATTTGCAGTAGCACCATAACTACCCACATTCTTTTTATAGAACTGTATCTCATCTCTCTGGGAGGTTTGGGTCTCTCCCTTTGTGTTACCTTTTGTATTGTTGCCCTCTATATGATATACATATTTTCCCAGTTCCTTCAAGAGGGTTTCATATGTAGGATATTTTGTGTCTGTTTTCATGCTAATCCAGTTCTCAACATCTTCTGGCAATTTCATCATCACGAGTTCTGAAAACACCCAATCAGTGTTCTCCATGTCTTTATAATTTTTCAGACTTCGAGTAATGGCTTCTACTTCCTGCTTGAACTTAAAAAGTGATGAATAATTAGAAGAGGGAGTTGGTATTTTTACCAATTTCCTCATTAAATTTCGTACAATCCTGTCCTTGCTGGCATAAACAGCTTGCAGCTGTTGAATGCATTCATCATAACTCTCACTAGCAACAGGATATCCCTTTATGGTGTCTTTTGCATCTCCTTTAAGGGCATTTCTCAAGATGGTAAACTTTGTCATAGTTGGCATAGAAGTATTATGTACTAAACTATCAAACGTATCCCAAAACTCGTTCCATTCATCATAGTTTCCAGAGAACTGTGGTATTTTTACTTCAGGAAATTTAGGTGTGGGTTGCCCACTGGGGAGGCTTGAACTCTCTGAACTAGGAGCTCTAGTACTCTTCATAGTTCCTAACTTACGAATCCGTTCTAGGACAGCTAAGCTAATATTATTTACTGTTTCAGCTAGATTGTCATGTTCTGTATCTTCCTCTTCAGAATCCCTTTTAATGGGCTTATACTCGATATATTCTTCATATTTCCTATCATATCTTCCAAATCTTTCTGTTAGCGTATGATGACATCTTTCTAAATAATTAACAACAAGTGTCTCATCATCTTTGGCAAGTTCTGTTTGACACTGAACACAATCACGTTGAACCAATTCCCGAAGGCGTTTTAATGCCTCAGGTTTAACCGACATATTGAGAAAGCAAATAGAACATAAAACGACAAACAAATAGTTGATGCAATTTTATCATCAAAGAATCCACGATCTTCTTTATGCATCCACAATGCAACAAACAATCACTCTGTAAAGAGTATCAAAGGACAATCTTCCAAATCTCAAGATAATAACATACAGTTATTTAATTCCGTCAATTATGACGCCAATCCTCAAAGTGTAAAACACACTTTTCATCAGTTAATCGACACTGTTAAGTCAGCAACAGTAAATGGAAAGTGTAATGCAAACCACACTGTTCCTCAAACGACACTGTGCACCTAGCAGTAGGTGGGTCACTACCTTCTGTTTATTTACGTAAACAAAGGAATCAATACGACATTCTAGACATCGTTAAATGGGAAATATGTAAACACACAAATCCCTAAAAACCACTGTTCACCCAGCCGAAATTGGGTACTAATATCCAAATTACTTAATGGACGCTCAACTACGAAAGTATATTTCGTTTCCACAGATAGAGAAATGCTTTATCCACTTGGGAAATGGATTCTCTTATATATTTCAACAACCACTTAAATTTCAAAGTTATATTTGCAATATTCATGCAAATACATGCAATGCTCCTCCCTGTTTTCGCTGAAATGTGGACGATTTTAACCGTAGAGTTTTTCACTAACTTCTTACAAGGTGGGAGCTTATCTAAAATGTACACTATTTTCACCATTACCACACCAATTCTCATCCGGTTCGAAGGACCAAAAGCTGTGGAGGATTTCCTGTGTGTTATTTACCCTTCGATCTTATAACCCCCTAAATTCGGAAATCCTAACACGGCTTCAGTAGAGGCCTACCACGATCTCAAAATTAAATCCTCTACCAATAAAATATAATTAATATTACATGCATAAACATACATGCAAATATTTTATATGGGGGTTTATGAACTGCTGATATGTGAATATTTAAATAAACTCTCCTCACCTTAAATTAAAACTTCCTCATACAGAATAATACATTTTCTAACATACATTCTACCTACGAGTGTTCAATTAAATGAGCTCATTCTGTCCCTCACACGTAGTTATAAATATTGTTAGAAATATAATAACTCTGTACTTATCTGTCCGGATAACCCTGATGTCGTCAGCAATCACGGGACTCCGAATCAAAAACGTATCTTCTGATCCACGGATCTCTATCACGTTCTTCTACTTGAATGTCTCGTAACGCCCCACGAGAACAACAAACCTTTTAACTTATAAGCACTGTCAATGAACACAGTAAACATGAGTGCCTCGTAGCATCTCACGACGGCAACTAATTATTTGTAAGAAAGTCCCACAAACTCCTCTAGTTTGTTGGGGTCCTTGGTACTAGGACTAAGTTGAGTTATGACTTGCTTACAACAGTCCTTTGTTCAACGAGGCGATGCAATAAGCGTTATCAAGGAGGTGAAGGGTTAATGGCTAAAATCCATTAGTGACCTACATTCCTTTCTCCACGTCTTCTACGGCCAGCCTCCCTAACAAACTACACATTATACATACGAATATACGTGCATACATGATAGAACTTAATAAGTATACATGCTAAGTCTAAAAGTATACATTCATGCACTTACGTTACAATAAACGAAACTATATGCAAAATAACACTTACATAATGTACGTAGAAATAAACTGTCTTGAAATATATTCAAGACAGGTAGCCTTCAGGCACATGGACAAGGAAATGTTCAGAAATATTTATGTAACCTATGTGAGGCCAAAACTCGAATATGCAGCCCCCTTTTGGAATCCGCACTTGAAAAAGCACATAGCGAAGCTTGAAAAAGTTCAAAGACATGCCACGAAACTGGTGCCAGAAATATGCAATCTCAGTTATGATGAGAGGCTGAGGGAATTAGACTTACCATCACTCGAAGCTAGAAGAGTGAGGGGGGATATGGTGACAGTCTATAAATTCCTTCATGGTTATGATAGAGTGGATAGGGATGGATATTTTGATATGGCTGGCTCTAGAACTAGAGGTCATAGTTTGAAGCTTGGTGTCTTGAATATATTTCAAGACAGTTTATTTGTACGTACATTATGTAAGTGTTATTTTGCATATAGTTTCGTTTATTGTAACGTAAGTGCATGAATGTATACTTTTAGACTTAGCATGTATGCTTATTAATTTCTATCATGTATACATGTATATTCGTATGTATAATGTGTAGTTTATTACGGAGGCTGGCCGTAGAAGACGTGGAGAAAGGAATGTAGGTCACTAATGGATTTTAGCCATTAACCCTTCACCTCCTTGATAACGTTTATTGCATCGCCTCGTTGAACAAAGAACTGTTGTAAGCAAGTCATAACTTAACTTAGTCCTAGTACCAAGGACCCCGACAAACTAGAGGAGTTTGTGGGACTTTCTTACTAAAGTTAGTTGTACTCGTGATATGCTACGAGGCACTCATTTTTACTGTTTGTTGACAGTACTTATAAGTGTTTTAATGAGTACTTAGTTGCCGTCGTGAGATGCTACGAGGCACTCATTCTTACTGTGTTTGTTAACAGTACTTATAAGTTTATTATTAGTGGTACTCGTGAGACGTTACGAGACACTCAAGTAAAAAACGTGATAGAGATATGTGGATCAGAAGATATTCAATGAGTTTGATTGGGAATCCCGTGATTGCTGACGACATCAGGGTTATCCGGATAGATGAGTACAGATGCAATGCAGATTTACCTTATTTCTAACAATATTTATAACTACGTGTGAGGGACAGAATGAGCTCATTTAATTGCACACTCGTAGGTAGAATGTATGTTAGAAAATTTATTATCCTGTATGAGGAAGTTTTACTTTAAGGTGAGGAGAGTTTATTTAAATATTCACATATCAACAGTTCATAAACCCCCTTATAAAATATGTGCATGTATGTCTATGCATGTAATATTAATTATATTTTATTGGTAGAGGATTTAATTTTGAGATCGTGGTAGGCCTCTACTGAAGCCGTGTCAGGATTTCCGAATTTAGGGGGTTATAAGATCGAAGGGTAAATAACACACAGGAAATCCTCCACAGCTTTTGGTCCTTCGAACCGGATGAGAATTGGTGTGGTAATGGTGAAAATAGTGTACATTTTAGATAAGCTCCCACCGTGTAAGAAGTTAGTGAAAAACTCTACGGTTAAAATCGTCCACATTTCAGCGAAAACAGGGAGGAGCATTGCATGTATTTGCATGAATATTGCAAATATAACTTTGAAATTTAAGTGGTTGTTGAAATATATAAGAGAATCCATTTCCCAAGTGGATAAAGCATTTCTCTATCTGTGGAAACGAAATATACTTTCGTAGTTGAGCGTCCATTAAGTAATTTGGATATTAGTACCCAATTTCGGCTGGGTGAACAGTGGTTTTTAGGGATTTGTGTGTTTACATATTTCCCATTTAACGATGTCTAGAATGTCGTATTGATTCCTTTGTTTACGTAAATAAACAGAAGGTAGTGACCCACCTACTGCTAGGTGCACAGTGTCGTTTGAGGAACAGTGTGGTTTGCATTACACTTTCCATTTACTGTTGCTGACTTAACAGTGTCGATTAACTGATGAAAAGTGTGTTTTACACTTTGAGGATTGGCGTCATAATTGACGGAATTAAATAACTGTATGTTATTATCTTGAGATTTGGAAGATTGTCCTTTGATACTCTTTACAGAGTGATTGTTTGTTGCATTGTGGATGCATAAAGAAGATCGTGGATTCTTTGATGATAAAATTGCATCAACTATTTGTTTGTTGTTTTATGTTCTATTTGCTTTCTCAATATGTCGGTTAAACCTGAGGCATTAAAACGCCTTCGGGAATTGGTTCAACGTGATTGTGTTCAGTGTCAAACAGAACTTGCCAAAGATGATGAGACACTTGTTGTTAATTATTTAGAAAGATGTCATCATACGCTAACAGAAAGATTTGGAAGATATGATAGGAAATATGAAGAATATATCGAGTATAAGCCCCTTAAAAGGGATTCTGAAGAGGAGGATACAGAACATGACAATCTAGCTGAAACAGTAAATAATATTAGCTTAGCTGTCCTAGAACGGATTCGTAAGTTAGGAACTATGAAGAGTACTAGAGCTCCTAGTTCTGAGAGTTCAAGCCTCCCCAGTGGGCAACCCACACCTAAATTTCCTGAAGTAAAAATACCACAGTTCTCTGGAAACTATGATGAATGGAACGAGTTTTGGGATACGTTTGATAGTTTAGTACATAATACTTCTATGCCAACTATGACAAAGTTTACCATCTTGAGAAATGCCCTTAAAGGAGATGCAAAAGACACCATAAAGGGATATCCTGTTGCTAGTGAGAGTTATGATGAATGCATTCAACAGCTGCAAGCTGTTTATGCCAGCAAGGACAGGATTGTACGAAATTTAATGAGGAAATTGGTAAAAATACCAACTCCCTCTTCTAATTATTCATCACTTTTTAAGTTCAAGCAGGAAGTAGAAGCCATTACTCGAAGTCTGAAAAATTATAAAGACATGGAGAACACTGATTGGGTGTTTTCAGAACTCGTGATGATGAAATTGCCAGAAGATGTTGAGAACTGGATTAGCATGAAAACAGACACAAAATATCCTACATATGAAACCCTCTTGAAGGAACTGGGAAAATATGTATATCATATAGAGGGCAACAATACAAAAGGTAACACAAAGGGAGAGACCCAAACCTCCCAGAGAGATGAGATACAGTTCTATAAAAAGAATGTGGGTAGTTATGGTGCTACTGCAAATGTAGTAAATAGTAAAACAGAATGTGTATTCTGTGGTTGGAAAGGTCATAAGTCTGAACAGTGTAATAAAGTAGTAAGCATAAATGAACGCAGAGACAAATTGAGAGACAATAACAAATGTCTGAGATGTACTCAGTCAGGGCATTATACAAATAAATGTTACACTCAGTTAAACTGTAAGAAGTGTAAGAAAAATGGTCATCATGCAGCCTTGTGTTATGAACAAGAGTCATATTTTCGTAGAAGGTTTGAAGAACCTTCATTTCTGAATAAACAGTCAGAAAATGGTTCAAATATAGATGAGTCAAGCAATGAGCAAGAACATTCTGACTCAGGAAAGGACAAGAAACATGTTGGTGTGATGACTATGAAGGCAGTACAGAGGCAAATGGTGAAGCCGAGTTTACCTTCATGTACTCTGCCTACTGCAACTGGAAAAATAAGCAGCTCAAAGGGAAATCTTTGGGTAAATACTAGGTTATTCTTTGATACAGGTTCCCAGTGTTCCTTTATAACTAGGGAATTAGCTGAAAGGCTTAAATTAAGCCCAGTAGATGAAATGTCTCTTGGTATTGATGCATTTCGTTCTGAGACGAAGAAAGAAAGTTTTCCTGTTGTAAATGTAGTTATCAAATTGGGGAAAAGAAGAGCCAGAGTTAAATTACTCGTAGTTGATGACATGGTAATTAGCATCCACACTCCAGGACTAGCAAAGGCTGCAAATGTGTTAAAGTCTAATGGTCACAAGTTGGCCGATGAAGATATTGATAGTGATGTACTTGACAACATTGGCATTGTTATTGGTGCCTTACATTTTAGTCAGTTTGTTAGTGGTATTAACAAGTGGGATGTCTATACTTTGATGGAAACACCAGGTGGTGTCATGTTGTATGGCCATATTCCTCGTGATACTCAACATGGGTCCAGTAGTGTACAAAACCAACTTGTTATGCGAGTAGGAACACAGTTATTGCCTACTACAACGCAAGAGTTGATTGATGAAGCCAAAGGGCCAGTTAATAAGTTGTTGAGTGAAGAGGCCATAGAGCCTGTTAATAAGTTGTTGAGTGAAGAGGCCATAGAGCCTGTTAATAAGTTGTTGATTGAAGAGGCCATAGAGCCTGTTAATAAGCTGTTGATTGAGAAGGCCATAGAGCCTGTTAATAAGTTGTGGGAGCCAGAGAGTATTGGAGTAAAACAAGAAGTGCATTACGAAGATAAAACTACACTTAGAAGTTTTACAGAGTACGTTCCCTTGAAGCCTATCCACACTCCTCTCCTACACAATTTTCAGAGTGCCTTTGGACAAATGAAGTCTCTAATAGAACAGTTGGAGGAAATATTGGAGAATGTTCATGTGGGTAATTTGTTGGATGCTTGTACCAGTGAAGAGACACAGTATGATATATGCAATACTGCAGATGTAGAGTGGGAAAAGGCCAAAATATCACTGCAAGCATTGAATTCCAACAATGCAAGACCTCAAAGGATACTGGATCAGCGACTTCCTAAAGAATCTAGATCTCCTAACGTATCAATCTTTAGTTTAATCTGGAATATAAATACAGACAAGTTGTCGTTGAAAGGTCTGAAGGCTAGAGATGAAGTGCTGACCAAACAGAAACTTCTGTCACTGGTGGGTATATTTTTGGACCCCTTAAGTCTAATATCACCCTTACTAAGAAGAGGGAAATTTCTCATTCAGAGAGCTTGGTCTGAAAAGCTCTCATGGGAATATCTGTTGTCAGAAGTATACGAAGAGGAATCATCAAATTATGAAAGATCTGAACATCAAGCTGCCCAAAGGGCTAAAGAATTGTGGGCACGCATAAGCTTTGATGATAAATTGTAGTACTGATGGGGAGACCCTCCATTTTTTCCTTTTTGGAGGGGCCCAGGATGTCTTGAATATATTTCAAGACAGTTTATTTGTACGTACATTATGTAAGTGTTATTTTGCATATAGTTTCGTTTATTGTAACGTAAGTGCATGAATGTATACTTTTAGACTTAGCATGTATACTTATTAATTTCTATCATGTATACATGTATATTCGTATGTATAATGTGTAGTTTATTACGGAGGCTGGCCGTAGAAGACGTGGAGAAAGGAATGTAGGTCACTAATGGATTTTAGCCATTAACCCTTCACCTCCTTGATAACGTTTATTGCATCGCCTCGTTGAACAAAGAACTGTTGTAAGCAAGTCATAACTTAACTTAGTCCTAGTACCAAGGACCCCGACAAACTAGAGGAGTTTGTGGGACTTTCTTACTAAAGTTAGTTGTACTCGTGATATGCTACGAGGCACTCATTTTTACTGTTTGTTGACAGTACTTATAAGTGTTTTAAAGAGTACTTAGTTGCCGTCGTGAGATGCTACGAGGCACTCATTCTTACTGTGTTTGTTAACAGTACTTATAAGTTTATTATTAGTGGTACTCGTGAGACGTTACGAGACACTCAAGTAAAAAACGTGATAGAGATACGTGGATCAGAAGATATTCAATGAGTTTGATTGGGAATCCCGTGATTGCTGACGACATCAGGGTTATCCGGATAGATGAGTACAGATGCAATGCAGATTTACCTTATTTCTAACAATATTTATAACTACGTGTGAGGGACAGAATGAGCTCATTTAATTGCACACTCGTAGGTAGAATGTATGTTAGAAAATTTATTATCCTGTATGAGGAAGTTTTACTTTAAGGTGAGGAGAGTTTATTTAAATATTCACATATCAACAGTTCATAAACCCCCTTATAAAATATGTGCATGTATGTCTATGCATGTAATATTAATTATATTTTATTGGTAGAGGATTTAATTTTGAGATCGTGGTAGGCCTCTACTGAAGCCGTGTCAGGATTTCCGAATTTAGGGGGTTATAAGATCGAAGGGTAAATAACACACAGGAAATCCTCCACACTTGGTAAGAAAACTTCTTTGCAGGATGTAAGGAAATACTTTTTCAGTGTAAGAGTAGTTGATAATTGGAATTGGCTAAGCGAGGAGGTAGTTAATGCTATCTCAATCCATAGTTTTAAGGACAGGTATGATAAGTATCACTAAGTCTAAAATGGAACCGATGAGGAGACGGGAAGATACGAGCTTTGGGCTCTTTCCAGTAAACACAATTAGGTAATCACATATTAAATTTAATAGTAACGAATGACGAAATGTATGTATTATCAGAAATGGTCGGAGTGTTATCAAAATCAGTCCCTTTTCCTTGCAGTATAATAAGCCTAAATGGATAATAAAAATTATTTCATGCAAAGTTCCAGCAGTAAATAGGCCTATCCACGAGTTACTGGTTTATGGTTATATATTAATAATCCCGATATGCTGGCAACATACGAGTAACCAAATATATCATTATGAATATTTTCAGCATGACGCTACATTTCATTGCAGCCAAGAAGGAATAAAAGATATGCTTGACCACGCCCCCCTGCACCCTAATATCAACATGCTCTATAATTCAGGAAGGCAGGGACTGAGTAATTTTAAGGTATATAGTCTTAACTACATTAGGGACAAAAATGGAGACAAGATCCATAATTATAAATTATTTGCTTTAACGTCGAATACATTTAGCCTATCCAGTTTCTTGCATTTTCTCCGCGTATTCCTCTATGTCATTGAGCACAAAATTGGAACCAACCGAGAGACGAAGGAATTACGAGTATAAGGCTCTTTCCCATAAGCACAACTAGGTAAGGTAATTGCATGACGCTTAATACTTGTATTCAACAGAGCCAAAACATACAGGACAGTGCTTCCACTTTAGGGTAAAATACCGTAATTTAAGGTAATCAGGCCCCACCTAGGGTAAACTTTATTAAATAATAATAATGATGATGATAATAATAATAATAATAATAATAATAATAATAATAATAATAATAATGAATTCATTACGCTTAGGGTAATCAATATGGATTTAGGGAAATTTCGGTGTAGATCTAGGGTAAACTAAGCTTGTGGAAGCCCTGAAGGATTAAGAAGGCTTTTTTTAAATGGTTTGTACTTATATACTCCAAGACACGTAAATAAAGAAATAAATAATTTTTTGAGATTAAAAAATAAAAACCAGCCATTGTACTGTCTAAAAATAGAACGCATTCATGCAAATTCAATATCCAGTATTAGAATAACGTATTCATGAAAGATTCCAATCCTGTATGGTATCTGTACACTATGTACACGTCAGCGCCTGGCCCCGTCTTCTCATGTTGATCACGCACATTCGTAGTGCGCCTTTCTCTTGAATCAAGGTTTCCGTGCCGAGCAGGTTGTAATATCTATAATTAATCATGTGGAAAAAGGAAGATCTATGAAGAAACTATTGCAGTAAAGATCAAATTACTTTCGTCACAGCATTTCTCATCCAATCAGAAGCTTGTAATTTCAAAGGTAAATTTATTATTACGTTTTTTTTTTTTGTCCCTTCGTGAGCGGTTATCCAGACTGGTTGGGTTTCTATTTCATCCCTTCCTTCCCCTACGAGTCTCGCCTTGATATTCGTTGTGAGAGGGTTTACAGTTACACGTATCCTGACAGCAGTGTTTACTGATATATTCTCCATTCCAGTAAAATTACTCTCGTTTTCATCATATTTCTCTTCCTGTACTTTCCCAAAATCTTATACTTTCCCTCACTATCAATCACTCCTCCCTCTCGGTCTTTTTCTTTCTTTACTCCTCTCCTTCTATTACTACGTTTATTTCGTATACCATTTTCTCTATTTTTTAAAATTTTACATCCTTAGACTATTCACATTCAAGTACATATTTCCATTAAAAATGAAAGTATTGTAAATTCGATATGTTAACCTACATCTATCATCATTCACATTAATGAATTATTCTTTCTCTTACCTGCGATCTGCTGTCATATGTCGGTCCAGGATGGGTAGTTAAAGTAAAGGACAAAGACCCCTCAGAGGGATCTAATAACCTAAGAGATGATATTTTCAAATGCCTCTTTGAAGGCAATATTATCCTCTATAAAATAATCCATAACCAGACATGATTTGTCTTGGTCCTGGGTGATGAGTGTCTCGAAAACTCACCACCAGTGAATACATAGGCATTTTCAATAAAGTTAGAAATAACCATGTCACCTGAACTAAATGCCCAGGACCCATATGTCACAGAGCATGGTAACGAAGAAATTAAAGTGGAAGTCGAAAAACTAAATGAAAACATGAAATTAGAATCAGTCATCAGGATTCCCACTACAAAACGTATGTTGAAATTGCGTATTAAAACCATAAGCATGGCAACGAAGATCAAAGATCGGGGTATTCACTTCTTAAAAACTAAAATCAACCCTAGAGTTGTTGAAGATGAAGCCCTCATAAGCATTAACAAGTGCTCTAAGTGTTACGGCTTAGACTACGTCACTAGGGACTGCTCTAGTGATATCACTACTGTATTTGCCCAGATTGCTCTCAAGGAGGACACTGATGAAACTAAAACAAATGCAAGACAAAGAACAACAAATGCATTAACTATTCAGGGAACCACTCTACACTAGCTGCCGGGTGACCTTTGAAGAAAAAATGCAGATAAGAGAAATTTACTGAGATGAGAAAGGACCAAAGAGGAACCTACACTCTCCTACCATGAAGCAGAAGGGACAACTCTTACCAAACCTACCATTATAGCAAATGACTACCTACATTATCCCATGAAACCTGAAGAGATGACCACCATCATAATTAGTGCCATGGTATTTGCCCAGTTGATATACTCCACTCACCCTGGTACTTTCGAACAGAGTTCATGAAATCTACCGACTTAGCAACTTCTCAACTATTAAACTACCTATAAATGTGCCTGAAGATCCTCGTCTGAAGGTTAACCCAACTACCTTAGCATCTCTTGTAACTACATTAACTTCATATAAGGACCCAGTTGTATTGACAACTAAAGGATATACCTACATGGAAGATGTACAGGACCTTCAAGAAAGCAGTAAAAGACCCCATCAGTCTCCTGAAGGGGAAATTCTCAAGAAGACTAACATTGACTCATCTCTAATAAGTCAAAAGCATAATTACAAGACCCCTGAATCAAATCCAGAAAAGCAAACAAATAGCCACGCCATGAAACAAAAGGAAAAAAAAAGTTTAGGATAACCTCAACTTAATAATCCTTGGAAATAATGTTAAACCCTTACCCCCTGCCATGGCAGAAGATACTGTACGAGATCTCCTCAACTCTAATAAGATGAAATATGTCTTCACAAACTCAAAATATGAGCCACACCAAGTACACTTCTATCTTGAACACAACAGAATTGACCTTAGCAACCTCAAAATTCAACATCTGGATAACCACCATTTCCTCTCTCCTGCAACGACTTTATTGGAAATCACTATTACTCTTAAACTAAAAATTCTAAATGCATATCATTTCTGAAGTAAAGATGTGAGGTAATTGGGTATACAAATATATAATTTGAGTGCAAAAGTATAGTAGTACACTTGACATGTATGAAAATAGTAAAAAGAACAGTTTCAGTATTGCAAAAGAAAATATATATATATATATATATATATATATATATATATATATATATATATATATATATATATATATATATATATATATATATATATATATATATATATATATGATTGTGACACCAGGACGGGCACTTCAAATGCCCTCATTGGGCCTGGGTACGAAGAAAACATAAAGCAAAGAAAAACAGATTGGGAATGTTGTAACTTATCAGATGTGAAGTGAATATAGTGTACTGCGTAAGGAATATAAAAAATATATGGTGTTGATGTAGGCATAAAATAAGAACCTTAACCGAAGAAAAACTTAAAATCAAGCTGTCTCAGAGAGTCCTATGTATAAGACCTATAGTTGTAGGCTGGTGTTATCATGACCAGTAATAATGTCACAGGTAAAAATTCTTAGGTAGATTAGGCAATGCTATGTGTGGTCTAGTTAGACTTTTTCCAGTTACCTTTTTTCTGTGACTTTGTTACCTGGTTTCTGTAATTTTTTTTTATTTTTTTTTTTAAGGATGATTATGACACCAGGACAGGCCAAAAATGATAAAATAAAATAGCCTTTATCAGGCTGTAAAGAGAAACAGAGATGGAGAGTGTAATGACCTGTCAGATATGAAGGGATTATAAAAGATGTGTAATGAATATCCAGCTCTCTGCTGGGTTTTAATATACCTCTGCATTACTTTCATGATGTCTATTCCAAAAATTCTCCTTAGATCTTATTATTATTATTATTATTGCAACAATAATTTTCCTTTGATGATGATTATGGAGATTTTTATTATTATTATTATCATTATTATTAAGAATTTGTAATTAAACCATTATTTTTACATTAAATAATGTAGTTTTGGTTGAATGAACAAGAGTCAATTAAAGATTCTCTCTCTCTCTCTCTCTCTCTCTCTCTCTCTCTCTCTCTCTCTCTCTCCTCTCTCTCTCTCTCTCTCTCTCTCTCTCTCTCTCTCTCTCTATAACATTCTATTCTACCCAACCCCCCACACTCTTTGTCCCAGCAAACTAGGGAGGGTCACTGTACACAGTTATCAAAGTAAATAAACCAACAGATGTACAAACAATGATGAGCCCTTAATAATAATAATAATAATAATAATAATAATAATAATAATAATAATAATAATTATTATAATAATAATCTCCACAATCACCATCAAAGGAAAATTATTATCGCTAATAATAATAATAATAATAATAATAATAATAATAATAATAATAATAATAATAATATCATCTAAGGAGAATTATTGGAATAGACAGCATGAAATTAAGGCAGAGGTATATTAAAACCCAGCAGAGATCTGGATATTCATTACACATCTTTTATAATCCCTTCACATATGACATGTCATTACACTCTCCATCTCTGTTTCTCTTTACAGCCTGATAAAGGCTGTCTTATTTTATCATTTTTGGCCCATCCTGGTGTCACAATAATCTTTATTTTTATTTATTTATTTATTTTTTTGGCCAAAAAAAATCCGCGATGCACTGAATCCGCGATAGGTGAACCGCGAAATAGCGAGGGATTACTGTATATATATACAAACACACACACCTAGTTCTTGGAATAACACGAAGATAGGTTCTCAGAAGTGACGTGTAATGTGAAAATCGCTTAATGTAACGAGTCATTTTCCATAAGAAACAATGATAATGGGCATAGTTACGTTTCACAACCATACATAGACACACTATGCCAAAGATAAGATATGTAAAACATATTTTGTAAGTAATGCAGAGGTATATTAAAACCCAGCAGAGTGCTGGATATTCATTACACATCTTTTGTAATCCCTTCACATCTGACAGGTCATTACACTCTCCATCTCTGTTTCTCTTTACAGCCTGGTAAAGGCTGTTTTATTTTATCATTTTTTGGCCCATCCTGGTGTCACAATAATCTTTAGAAAAAATTTATTTTATTTTATTTATTTTTTTTTTTGCCAAAAAAAAATCTGCGATGCACTGAATCCGCGATAGGTGAACTGCGAAATAGCGAGGGATTACTGTTCTTAGCATTTTTTCCATTCTCTCCAAAATATCCGATCGCATTAAGCGGTAGAAGAGGAGGAGGATGCGGGAGAGCGAACCTCTGTCTGCAAACGTTTTGCCGCCTCTATCAGCTGATGCACCCTCGCACGCTATTTCCCTGATGATATTATATCGCAAGTTTGTTTGCTGTTTGTTCTTAATGCTTTTTTCCCATTCTCTTCATAATATCCTATCGCCTTAAGCGGTAGAAGAGGAGGAGGATGCGGGAGAACGAACCTCTATCTGCAAACGATTTGCCACCTCCGTATCAGCTGATGCATCCTCGCACGCTATTTCCCTGACAATATGATATCACAAGCAGAAAGACCTGTAGTTATTTATAATAACATGCAAATAGTGTAGAGTATAAAAGATATACAGATTTACTGTACAGTAAACAAATTAATGCACTCTATTATACTGTGGGCAACAGGCATACACTGGGACATGCATGGTGGCGGTGAGCACGTAACTTAAGCGGTAGAAGAGGAGGAGGATGCCTGAGAATGAACCTCTATCTACAAACGTTTTTTGCTCTCGCACTTTTTTTCCCTGACGATATTATATGGCAAGTTTGTTTGTTGTTTTTTCTTAATGCTTTCCATTTTCTTCATAACCTCCAATCGCATTAAGCGGTAGAAGAGGAGGAGGATGCGGGAGAACGAACCTCTTATCTGCAAACGTTTTGCCGCCTTCATATCAGCTGATGCACTCGGGCACGCTTTTTTCCTGACGATATTATGTGGCAAGTTTGCTTGCTGTTTGTTCTTAATGCTCATCGATGTACAGTAATCGCTCGTTTATCGCGGGGGTTCATTTTATGGGACCGGCCGCGGTAGGTGAATTTCTGCGAAGTAGGAACACGCAATTTTTTTTTTTTTTTTTTTTTAAAGATGATTGTGACACCAGGACGGCCCAAAAATGATAAAATAAAACAGCCTTTATCAGGCTGTAAAAAGAAACAGATGGAGAGTGTAATGACCTGTCAGATTAGAAGGGATTATGAAAAATGTGTAATGAATATCCAGCTCTCTGCTGGGTTTTAATATACCTCTGCATTACTTTAATATACCTCTGCATTACTGTCTATTCCAAAAATTCTCCTTAGATCTTATTATTATTATTATTATTATTATTATTATTATTATTATTATTATTAATATTATTATTATTATTTTTTAACAATACTTTTCCTTTGATGATGATTGTGGAGATTATTATTATTATATTATTATTATTATTATTATTATTATTATTATTATTATCATTATTATTAATATTATTATTATTATTTTTAACAATACTTTTCCTTTGATGATGATTGTGGAGATTATTATTATTATTATTATTATTATTATTATTATTATTATTATTATTATTATTACGAAATTTTAATTAAATCATTATTTTTACAATAAATAATGTAGTTTTGGTTGAATGAACAATAGTTAATTAAAGATTCTCTCTCTCTCTCTCTCTCTCTCTCTCTCTCTCTCTCTCTCTCTCTCTCTCTCTCTCTCTCTCTCTCTCTCTCTCTCTCTCTCTCTCTCCAACATTCTATTCTACCCAACCCCCCACTCTCTCTCTCTCCTCTCTCTCTCTCTCTCTCTCTCTCTCTCTCTCTCTCTCCTCTCTCTCTCTCTCTCTCTCTCTCTCTCTCTCTCTCTCTCTCCTCTCTCTCTCTCTCTCTCTCTCTCTCTCTCTCTCCAACATTCTATTCTACCCAACCCCCCACACTCTCTTTGTCCCAGCCAACTAGGGAGGGGCACTGTACACAGTTATTAAAGTAAATCAACCAACAGATGTACAAACAATGATGAGCCCTTAATAATAATAATAATAATAATAATAATAATAATAATAATATATATAATAATAATCTCAACAATCATCATCAAAGGAAAATTATTGTTGCCAATAATAATAATAATAATAATAATAATAATAATAATAATAATAATAATAATAAGGTCTAAGGAGAATTATTGGAATAGACATCATGAAAGTAATGCAGAGGTATAGTAAAACCCAGCAGAGAGCTGGATATTCATCACACATCTTTTATAATCCCTTCACATGTGAAGGGTCATTGCACTCTCCATCTCTGTTTCTCTTTACAGCCTGATAAAGGCTGTTTTATTATATAATTTTTTGGCCCATCCTGGTGTCAAAATAATCTTTAGAAAAAAAAAAGTATTTTATTTTATTTATTTATTTTTATTTTTTTGCCCAAAATAAAAAAAAACCGATGCACTGAATCCGCGATAGGTGAACCGCGAAATAGCGAGGGATTACTGTACTTAGCATTTTTTCCATTCTCTCCAAAATATCCGATCGCATTAAGCGGTAGAAGAGGAGGAGGATGCGGGAGAGCGAACCTCTGTCTGCAAACGTTTTGCCGCCTCTATCAGCTGATGCACCCTCGCACGCTATTTTCCTGATGATATTACATCGCAAGTTTGTTTTCTGTTTGTTCTTAATGCTTTTTTTCCATTCTCTTCATAGTATCTGATCGCCTTAAGCGGCAGAAGAGGAGGAGGATGCAGGAGAACGAACCTCTATCTGCAAACGATTTGCCACCTCCGTATCAGCTGATGCACCCTCGCACGCTATTTGTTCTTAATGCCTTTGTTTCATTCGCTTCATAATATTTGATCGCATTAAGCGGTAGAAGAGGAGGAGCATGGTGGAAAAGTGCCTCCGAGGCAGTTGATTATCTACTAAAATGAATTTTTTTTTTTTTGGCATGGGCGTCATTTGTGTATTTCATATTTTATTTACTATTATTTTTTAGGGGCAGTATTAAAATTTTGTGGATTATATACACGCATAAAAAGCGAACTAGGTGTATATATATATATATATATATATATATATATATATATATATATATATATATATATATATATATATATATATATATATATATACATACACAGTGATCCCTCGTTTTTCGCGGGGGTTCAGTTCCGGGACTACCTGCGATAGGTGAAAATCCACGAAGTAGCAGCACCATATTTATTACAGGTATTTTACATTTATTTTTACTTTTACTGTATAAACCCTCCCTGCACTGTTAACAACTCACTCTTTACTTTATTAATAACAGCTCGCTAGCAGAAATTTATTTGAGTGTGACAGGGAAGTTTACCATAAATAACAGCGTGCAAGCGTAAAGCTATATGAACGTGATAGGTAAGCTTACCGTGAATGACATAGGTTCTCAGAAGTGTCAGGTAAATAGAAAATCGTGTGAAAAAACGAGTTATTTTCCATAGGAAATAATTCTAAAGGGCCTAGATACGTTCCAAACCTTACATAGACACACCATGCCAAAGATATAAGATAAGTAAAAAACATATTACTACATTGCAAAGCAGAAAGCCCTGTATCTGTTTTTAAAGGTATGCAAAAGATATTCATATTCACTTTACAGCTAGAAATTAACATACATTACTGTACTGTACTCTATTCTGCAGAGGGCAACAGTCATACAGTACATTGGGACATGCATGGTGGCCGTGAGCAAGTAACTTATGCAGCAGAAGAGGAGGAGGATGCAGGAGAATGACCCTCTATCTGTAAATGTAAACACAGATAAAATAAAAATTATAAATAACCAAAACAAGAAAAAACCGAAAAAAAATTTATTATGCAATGCCTAAATCTACCATATGACATTAAAAAAACTTAATCTACATTCTCTAGAGAGGCGCAGAGTTAGGGGGGATATGATTGAGGTGTATAAATGGTTTGAAATGATTAATAAGGGTGATATTAATAAAGTTTTAAAAATTCATGATCAATCCAGAACTCGTAATGGGTAATGGATTTAAGCTTGATAAATTTAGGTTCAGAAGGGAAATTGGTGAAAATTGGTTTGGTAATACCGTAGAGTAGCTGATGCATGTAACAGGATTCCTAGTAGGATAATAAATGCCAATACTGTACCTGTATATATATGTATGTATGTATATATGTATGTATGTATGTATGTATGTATTTACCTAATTGTGTTTACGGGAAAGAGCCCAAAGCTCGTATCTTCCCATCTCCTGATCGGTTCCATTTTCTACTTAGTCATACTTATCATACCTGTCCTTAAAACTATGGATTGAGATAGCATTAACTACCTCCTCGCTTAGCCAATTCCAATTATCAACTACTCTTAACACTGAAAAAGTATTTCCTTACATCCTGCAAAGAAGTTTTCTTATGAAGCTTCAAACTATGACCTCTAGTTCTAGAGCCAGCCATATCAAAATATCGATCCCTATCCACTCTATCATAACCATGAAGGAATTTAAAGGCTGTCACCATATCCCCCCCTCAATCTTCTAGCTTCAAGTGATGGTAAGTCTAATTCCCTCAGCCTCTCATCATAACTGAGATTGCGTATTTCTGGCACCAGTTTCGTGGCATGTCTTTGAACTTTTTCAAGTGCGGATTCCAAAAGGGGGCTGCATATTCGAGGTTTGGTCTCACATAGGTTACATAAATATTTCTGAACATTTCCTTGTCCATGTGCCTGAAGGCTACCCTTACATTTGATAAGAATGCATATGCTGCCCTTACTATGCCATTTATATGTATTTCTGGAGACAAATCTGCCAGTATGTTTACTCCTAGATCTCTCTCATTTTCTGTCTCTTGAAGTTGTACTCCAGCCACCGAGTAGTCAAGCTTGGGCCTTCTTGCACTTGTACCCATTCTAATTACCTTACATTTTGAAGTATTGAATTTCATTAGTCACTTTTCTGACCACTCATGCAGACTATTTAGATCCTCCTGAAGTTGTCTACCATTGTCCTCGTTTTTTACTTTCTTCACAATCTTTGCATCATCTGCAAACATATTCATGAATGAATTTACAGACTCTAATAGGTCATTTACATATACATGGAACAAAAGTGGCCCTAAAACTGAACCCTGTGGAACTCCACTACTAACTCTTCTCCATTCAGACACTGAGTGTCTATCTCTGACCCTCTGTTCCCTTCCTTCTAAGTAAGTTTTTATCCATTCCAAGATATTTCCACCTATTCTAGCCATTGCTTGCAGCTTTCTAATAAGTCTCCCATGTGGAACAGTGTCAAATGCTTTCTGGAAGTCTAGGAATATGCAATCTGCCCAGCCCTCTCTTTCCTGTAAGATTCGGCTTACCTCATCATAAAATTCTAATAAGTTTGTTACTGTTGATCTACCTTCTCTGAAGCCATGTTGCCTCACTGACAAAAAGTTGAAGGATTCCAAGTGAAGAGAGATATGTTTCCTTAGTAGTTTCTCCATAACTTTGTATGTATGTATGCATGCATGCATATATATATATATATATATATATATATATATATATATATATATATATATATATATATATATATATATATATATATATATATATATATATATATATTGATGATGATGATGATCTTTTCTTATCGTAATCCTCTTTGTGCTCGTGAAAGAAGTGTAAATTTTTTTTTTTTTAAGGCGTTATTCGCGAAATTAGAATTTTTTTACTATTATGTTTTGGGGGTGTAATTGCGATTTCGTGTATAAAAAAATCGCGTATAAAAGGAACAAGGTGTATGTACATACTGCACAGCTAGTGGCGGCCAACAGCCGAGAAACTTCTTCCTTCGTACAGCATATCTAACAATTTTACCTTATCTGCTATGGTCAACATCTTCCTTTGCTGCTTAGGCTCACTACCAGAAGCCTTAGAAGATGAAGGACCTACACCAACATGTAATGGAACCAACAAGGGCCAGGGGTGGGGATGAGCCATCACTACTTGATCTAGTGTTCACAGATAATGTGTTGGATATTGAAAAAATTGAGTATGAACCACCAATTGGAAAGAGTGACCACTGTGTGTTGTTGATGGAGTATATCATTGAAGATATTCTTCCTGAGAGTAGAGGCACTGAGGACATGAGGAGGAACTATCGGAAAGGAGATTACATCAAAATGAATGAGCTTTTTGCAGTTATTGACTGGAGAAGCTTATTTTACAACAAATCTGTACAAGAAATGTATGACATCTTTTGTGAGAAATATGCTGCATACCTGTCACCAAAGTAGGTGTAATTCATGCCAGAGAGAAATGGTTCGATAATGGGTGTAAAAGAGCTAAGGAGTGGAGAGACAAATGCTGGAAAAGGTATAGGAGGAGAATTGTTATACACAAATGCTGATGGATTAGCTGGTAAGGCAGTAGAATTAAAAGATAGGATTCGCAACAGTAAGGCAGATATAGTAGCAATTACAGAGACTAAGTTGAGTGAGGACATAAACAGTGTCACAGTTTTTCCTAAGGGCTTCAGAATACTAAGGGTTGAAAGATCTGAGAGGACTGGTGGAGGGATAGCACTGCTCATAAGTGAAAGGATTCAAGTTGAAGAAATAAACTTGGCTATAGAAAGTGAGTTCAAGGAATTTCTTGTTGCTCGCATAAATACTGGGTCAGAGAGCATTATAATAACTGTTGTATATAACCCACCAAGGAACCAAAATAGGCTTGAAGTTTATGAGGAAAGTCATATAGGTACTATTGAAGTCCTAAACTCAGTTGTTAACATGGCACGGGAAAAAAAATGTAGGATTTTGATTATGGGAGACTAATCATAAAGAGATAGATTGGATAAATCTTGACCCACACAGTGGTGAGGACTCATTCGGGGTAAGATTCCTAGACTGCGTACAAGGGAATTTCCTACACCAACATGTAATGGAACCAACAAGGGCCAGGGGTGGGGATGAGCCATCACTGCTTGATCTAGTCTTCACAGATAATGTATTGGATATTGAAAAAATTGAGTATGAACCACCAACTGGAAAGAGTGACCACTGTGTGTTGATGGAGTATATCATTGAAGATATTCTTCCTGAGAGTAGAGGCACTGAGGACATGAGGAGGAACTATCGGAAAGGAGGTTACATCAAAATGAATGAGCTTTTTGCAGTTATTGACTGGAGAAGCTTATTTTACAACAAATCTGTACAAGAAATGTATGACATCTTTTGTGAGAAATATGCTGCATACCTGTCACCAAAGTAGGTGTAATTCATGCCAGAGAGAAATGGTTCGATAATGGGTGTAAAAGAGCTAAGGAGTGGAGACAAATGCTGGAAAAGGTATAGGAGGAGAAAAAACATAAATGCCTGGCAAACCTACAAAAGAGCAAGAAATGACTACCTAAGTAAAAGGAGAGAGACTATGAGAGGGACATCACCAGGAAGGCTAAAGAAAATCCCAAGCTTTTCCACAGCTTTATCAGAGGAAAACTGAAGGTAAATGAACAGGTTTTAAGGCTAAATAGAGCGGATGGAAGCATTACTGAGACGGATGAAGAGATCTGCAAAGATTGAACAAGGAGTTTCAGTCAGTATTTACAGTAGAAAATACCCCACCCCCTCAGATTGCAGTGATAGAAGCTCAAGGGCCGGTATTACAGAACATCAACCTTACAGCCACAGAGGTATGCAAAGCGCTGATGGATTTAGATTTTCATAAAGCTACAGGTCCTGATGACATATCCCCTCATGTGCTTAAAAAATGCGCAAACTCAATATCAGTGGCACTAAGTATCATATTTAAAAAGTCACTGGAGTCAGGGGAGATTCCAAGATGCTGGAAACAAGCAAATGTGATACCTATCTTCAAAAAGGGAAGGAGGGATACGGCTCTGAACTATAGACCAGTTTCCTTGACCAGCATAGTTTGCAAAGTTATGGAGAAACTACTAAGGAAACATATCTCTCTTCACTTGGAATCCTTCAACTTTTTGTCAGTGAGGCAACATGGCTTCAGAGAAGGTAGATCAACAGTAACAAACTTATTAGGATTCTATGATGAGGTAAGCCGAATCTTACAGGAAGGAGAGGGCTGGGCAGATTGCATATTCTTAGACTTCTAGAAAGCGTTTGACACTGTTCCACATGGGAGACCTATTAGGAAGCTGCAATCAATGGCTAGAATAGGTGGAAATGTTTTGGAATGGATAAAAACTTACTTAGAAGGAAGGGAACAGAGGGTTAGAGTAAAACACTAAGTGTCTGAATGGAGAAGAGTTAGTAGTGGAGTTCCACAGGGTTCAGTTTTAGGGCCACTTTTGTTCCTTGTATATGTAAATGACCTACCAGAGTCTGTAAATTCATTCATGAATATGTTTGCAGATGATGCAAAGATTGTGAAGAAAGTAAAAACGAGAACAATGGTAGAGAACGTCAGGAGGATCTAAATAATCTGCATGAGTGGTCAGAAAAGTGGCTAATGAAATTCAATTCTTCAAAATGTAAGGTAATGAGAATGGGTACAAGTGCAAGAAGGCCCAAGCTTGACTACTCGGTGGCTGGAGTACAACTTCAAGAGACAGAAAATGAGAGAGATCTAGGAGTAAACATACTGGCAGATTTGTCTCCAGAAATACATATAAATGGCATAGTAAGGGCAGCATATGCATTCTTATCAAATGTAAGGGTAGCCTTCAGGCACATGGACAAGGAAATGTTCAGAAATATTTATGTAACCTATGTGAGGCCAAAACTCGAATATGCAGCCCCCTTTTGGAATCGGCACTTGAAAAAGCACATAGCTAAGCTTGAAAAAGTTCAAAGACATGCCACGAAACTGGTGCCAGAAATACGCAATCTCAGTTATGATGAGAGGCTGAGGGAAGTACACTTACCATCACTCGAAGCTAGAAGAGTGAGGGGGGATATGGTGACAGTCTTTAAATTCCTTCATGGTTATGATAGAGTGGATAGGGATAGATATTTCGATATGGCTGGCTGTAGAACTAGAGGTCATAGTTTGAAGGTTCGTAAGAAAACTTCTTTGCAGGATGTAAGGAAATACTTTTTCAGTGTAAGAGTAGTTGATAATTGGAATTGGCTAAGCTAGGAGGTAGTTAATGCTATCTCAATGCATAGTTTTAAGGACAGGTATGATAAGTATGACTAAGTATAAAATGGAACCGATGAGGAGACGGGAAGATACGAGCTTTGGGCTCTTTCCCGTAAACACAATTAGGTAATCACATATGCTCGCCATAAAAACCCGCGATGCACTGAAGTCGCAGAAGGTGAAGCGCGATATAGCGATGGATTAATATATATATATATATATACAGTGTTCCCCCGGTTATTCACATTTCTTGATTCGCGTTCTCACTGTATCGCCCTTTTTTTTTTTTTTTTTTTTTTTTTTTTAAATTATTGTGACACCAGGATGGGCTAAAAATGATAAAATAAAACAGACTTTATCAGGTTGTAAAGAGAAACAGAGATGGAGAGTGTAATGACCTGTCAGATGTGAAGGGATTATAAAAGATGTGTAACGAATATCCAGCTCTCTGCTGGGTTTTAATATACCTCTGCATTACTGTCATGATGTCTATTCCAATAATTCTCCTTAGATCTTATTATTATTATTATTATTATTATTATTATTATTATTATTATTATTATTATTATTATCATTGGCAACAATAATTTTCCTTTGATGATGATTGTGGAGATTATTATCATCATCATCATTATTATTATTATTAAGAGCTCATCATTGTTTGTACATCTGTTGGTTTATTTACTTTTAATAACTGTGTAAAGTACCCCTCCCTAGTTGGCTGGGACAAAGAGAGTGTGGGGGGGTTGGGTAGAATAGAATGTTGGAGAGAGAGAGAGAGAGAGAGAGAGAGAGAGAGAGAGAGAGAGAGAGAGAGAGAGAGAGAGAGCGAATCTTTAAGTAACTTGTTCATTCAACCAAAACTACATTATTTATAGTAAAAATAATGGTTTAATTACGAATTCGTAATAATAATGATGATAATAATAATAATAGTAATAATAATAATAATGATAATAATAATAATAATATCCCCATTCATCATCAAAGGAAAATTATTGTTGCCAATAATAATACTAATAATAATAATAATAATAATAATAATAATAATAATAATAATAATAATAATAAGATCTAATGAGAATTTTTAGAATAGACATCATGAAAGTAATGCAGAGGAATAGTAAACCCAGCAGAGAGCTGGATATTCATTACACATCTTTTATAATCCCTTCACATCTGACAGGTCATTACACTCTCCATCTCTGTTTCTCTTTACAGCCTGATAAAGGCCGTTTTATTTTATCATTTTTGGCCTGTCCTGGTGTCATAATCATCTTAAAAAAAAAAAAAAAAAAATAAAAAATAAAGGCTGATCCTACCTCGCGGTTTTCCTGTCTCGCGCCGGGTCCCGGAACCGAACTACCGCAATAAGGGGGGGAACACTGTGTGTATATATATATATATATATATATATATATATATATATATATATATATATATATATATATATATATATATATATATTACCAAATAAGCACATTACATATGTGAAAACATGAATCATTTTTTACCCCGACCGGGACTCGAACCTAGGACTTATGATTATGGTTCAGTGTATACTTTTAAATATAATCTTAAGAAGTTACTCTTAAAGGAAGATTTTACTTGTAATTTTTAATAGTACACTCATCTTTATGATTTGTTTGTTTTAGTATGTCTATATCGTACACCACAGATGTCTATCTGGAATATATATGCATCTTATTTGAATACCCAATGTACTTTGGAAATAAAGATTTATTATTATTATTATTATTATTATCACTACACCACAGAAGGTTAAAAGGAATCCAACCTTATAGCTTATATCTTCTATACTTAGGAATGAACGCATTCTAATTGAATGCCACTATGTTCATATTACAGATTCCCCAACCTCACTCGTGGCTTTATTTTAACATTTAATTCAAATCCCAATCTCATTCGGGCCATGAAATTGGGATTTGAGATTGGGATTTGAATTAAATGCTAAAATGAAGCCACGAGTGAGGTTGGGGAATCTGTAATATGAACATAGTGGCATTCAGTTGGAATGCGTTCATTCCTAAGTATAACAGATATAAGCTATAAGGTTGGATTCCTTTTAACCTTCTGTGGTGTAGTGGTAGCGCCTTGACTTAGTAATCATAAGTCCTAGGTTCGAGTCCCGGTCGGGGTAAAAAATGATTCATATATATATATATATATATATATATATATATATATATATATATATATATATATATATATATATATATATATATATATATATATACATACACCTAGTCCTCAGAATAATGCGGAGATAGGTTCTTAGAAGTGATGGGTAAATGAAAAATCGCGTGAAAAAACAAGTCATTTTCTATAGGAAACAATGATAAAGGGCATAGCTCGTTCCACAACCGTCCATAGACACACTATACCAAAGATATAAGATAAGTAAAACATATTTTATAAGTACATAACAAAGTAGAGAAACCTGTAGTTATTTATATTAACATGCAAATAGTGTAGAGTATAAAAGATATACAGATTTACTGTACAGTAAGCAAATTAATGCACTCTATTATGTGGTGGGCAAAAGGCATACACTGGGATGTGCATGGTGGCGGTGAAGACGAGGGCGCAAACGTTCTGCCACCTCCGTATCAGCTGATGCACCCTAGCACGCTATTTCCCTGACGATATAATATCAAATCTTTGTTTGCTGTTTGTTCTTAATGCTTTTTTCTATTATCTTCATAACATCAGATCGCATTAAGCGGTAGAAGAGGAGGAGGATGTGGGAGAATGAACTCCTATCGGCAAAGGTTTTGCCGCTTCCTTATCAGTTGATGCTTATCACTATTCAGGCACAATATCTTACTCATAAAATATTTATTTACTCACTCTATTTGGAGTTTACCTAATTTTCAAGATTATAGTATGTATTATTAATATTCCTTTGTCTAAACATTATTCTATTTTCTTTATATATCGACCTTGCTGCACGAAATCTAAATGTAAACAAAGTCAGCTGAGAGAAAAAGAAACTATACAATTCGTTACAAAGAAAACGTATATCAGGGAAACTTAAATGAAATATATATATTCTCTACGCGCTATTTCCATGACGATATTATACCGAAAGTTTGTTTGCTGTTTGTTCTTAATGCTTTTTTTCAAGTTTCTTCATAATATTAGATCGCATTAAGCGGTAGAGTAGGAGGAGGATGCGGGAGAACAAACCTATATCAGCAAACGTTTTGTCACACTTCTGTATCAGTTGATGCACCCTTGCATGCTATTTCCATGACGATATTATATCGAAAATTTGTTTGCTGTTTGTTCTTAATGCTTATTTTCAATTTTCTTCATAATATTCGATCGCATTAAGCGGTTGAAGTGGAGGAGGATGTGGGAGAACAAACCTCTATCAGCAAACGTTTTGTCACACTTCCATATCAGCTGATGCACCCTCACACGCTATTTCCCTGACGATATTATATCGAAAATTTGTTTGCTGTTTGTTCTTAATGCTTGTTTTTCAATTTTCTTTATAATATTCAATCGCATTATGCGGTAGAAGAGGAGGTGGAAGCAGGAGAACGCACCTCTATCGGCAAACGTTTTGCCGCTGCCGTATCAGCTGATGCTTATCACTATTTAGGCACAATATCTTACTCATAAAATATATATTTACTCTCTCTATTTGGGTTTATCTTATTTTCAAGATTATAATATGTGTTATTAATATTCCTTGGTTCTAAACATTATTCTGCCTTCTTTATATATCGACCATGCTGCGCGAAATCTATATGTAAACAAAGTCAGCTGAGAGAAAATTGAAATTATACAATTCGTTACAAAGAAAATGTATATTGGGGAAAGTTAAATGAAATATATATATTCTCTACACGCTATTTCCCCAACAATATTATATTGAAAGTTTGTTTCCTGCTTCTTCTTAATGCTTTTTTCAATTTTCTTCATAATATTCGATCGCATTAAGCAGTAGAAGAGGAGGAGGATGCGGAAGAACGAACTTCTATCCGCACACGTTTTGTCACACTTCCGTATCAGCTGATGCACCCTCGCACGCTATTTCCCTGACGATATTATATCAAAAATTTGTTTGCTGTTTGTTCATAATGCTTTTTTCCAATTTTCTTCATAATATTCGATCGCATTAAGCGGTAGAAGAGGAGGAGGATGCGGGAGAACGAACTTCTATCGGCAAACGCTTTGTCACACTTCCAGATCAGCTGATGCACCCTTGCACGCTCTTTCCCTGATGATATTATATCGCAAGTTTGTTTGCTGTGTGTTCTTAATGCTTTTTTTCAATTTTCTTCATAATATGCGATCTCATTAAGCGGTAGAAGAGGAGGAAGATGAGGGAAAACGAACCTCTATTGGCAAACGTTTTGTCACACTTCTGTATCAGCTGATGCACACTCGCACACTATTTCTCTGACGATATTATATCGAAAATTTGTTTGCTGTTTGTTCTTAATGCTTTTTTTCAATTTTCTTCATAATATTCGATCGCATCAAGCGGTAAAAGAGGAGGAGGATGCGGGAGAACGAACCTCTTTCGGTAAACGTTTTGTCACACATCCGTATCAGTTGATGTACCCTCGCACGCTATTTTCCTGACTATTTTATATCGATAATTTGTTTGCTGTTTGTTCTTAATGCTTTTTCTCAATTTTCTTCTTAATATTCGATCGCTTTAAGCGGTAGAAGAGGAGGAGGATGCGGGAAAACGGACCTCTATTGGCAAACGTTTTGCTACTTCCGCATCAGCTGATGCACCCTCGCACGCTATTTCCCTGACAATATTATATTGAAAATATGTTTGCTGTTTGTTCTTAATGCTTTTTTCAATTTTTTTCATAATATCTGATCGCATTAAGACGCAGAAGAGGAGGAGGATGGCGAAAAAGTGCCTCCGAGGCGGTCGATTTTTTACTAAAATGAAATTAAATTTTTTTTATTTTTTTATGGGAATCCCCCCCCCTTGCACCAACCTCCTGTGAGACGTCAAAGAAGAGGGGGAGTAGAGGGGAGAATAACTTCTCCCCAAACTGTTTTCCTTTTTTGATGTTGGCTACCCCCCAATTAAAGGGGGAAACAGCCAAGGTATATGTATGTATGGGCGTTATTCGCGAATTTTGTATTTTTTTTACTGTTATTTCTTTGGGGGCATTATTGCAGTTTTGTGGAAAAAAAAAACGGAAAAAACGAACTAGGTATATATATATATATATATATATATATATATATATATATATATATATATATATATATATATATATATATATATATATATATATATATATATATATATTTATATATATATATATATATATATATATATATATATATATATATATATATATATATATATATATATAATTTTTTTTTTCCCCTGCAGATATTTCACCATGGACTTTTTACAAGAGTTTGTCAAACTATATATTGAGGAATCTATAGCGGACAGATTTACAAGATTGGCGAGGCAATTAGGTCCTTTCAGATTTGCTTTCTTAGCAGATCGGTATAAGCAACTAGAAAACTTAGATGATAAATTTACGTTCATGTGGAATTTACCAGAAGTTCAAGAGTACGCAAAACCTCCAGAGGTACTTCCAGTTGTTAAAGACGAAGATGTAGCTGAAAGGCTCAAAACAGAAGGTAACATTTTGTTTAAAAAGAAAGATTTTGAAGGTGCTCTCATGATTTATAACATTGCTATAGCTTTCACACCTCATCCTGAGCTTTGTTTGTCTAAAGAGAATCTTAAGATAAACACGTCAGATGTGAATAAATTTAAAACTCTTGGTTGTTGCTATGCAAATCGTTCAGCTGTCTTTTTGACAATGATGGACTATGAAAAATGTCTGAGAGATATCGATTTAGCTTTTGAATACGGTTATCCTGACTTACTGAAAAGTAAATTGCTTGAAAGAAAGGAAAGATGTCTTGTTGCTCAAAAGCAGATGACTGAAGATGGGAAATTGGCTACTAACATTCAGACAGCAATGAGGAAAGCTCCAGTGCTGGAAAAATACAGTGACACTGTACCAGGATTTAGCAGTGCATTACAGCTAACGTATTCAGAATTGGAAGGGAGACATGTAATTGCAACTCGAAACATTCATCCAGGTATTTTTTATTACTTTAAAATGTATTTGTTGCATTTTGATTTTTTTTGTATTAATTTACTAAGCGGCTCTAATATATATACTACAACACTTTTGTTTGAGAGTGTAATTGCTTTGAACTGTATTTGTTGCATTTTGATTTTTTTTTATTAATTTACTAAGTGGCTATAGTTTATATACTAAAACGTTTTTGTTTGAGAGTGTAATAACTTTTTCATTTCATTTTTTTTAACAGGAGAAGTCCTTGTTGTTGAAGAGAGTCATTGCACCGACTTCATAATCAAATCAAGTGAATTGCATTGCTCAATATGTCTAGTGAAATGCAATAATCCACTCCCTTGTCCAAACTGTCAGGTAATATAGCTCTTAGTGATTCCTTTACAGTACATGCTGAAATTTTACTCTGTTATAGCCTGATATAGCTAGGGTAATGAGAAACTAGTTATCTTGATAACCTTTAGTATTCAGTGTTTTTGTTGTGTGCAACAAGACAAGTCAAAGAGAAGGTTTACTCAATATTACTTACAGAATGAGGTTTATTATGTAACTGAAAAGTATGGAAAATATGTGTCAAAACCATAAAATACAATATCCTGTTGGGCATGTATGGTTAAGATAAAGAACCCAAACAACTCCATGCAGAGGTAATGTTTCATGGAGAGAGACTAAGTGCCATCATGCTTGTTGAAAACATTTTTTAATTGATTGTATTGGGTTCTAACTCTCTTAATTTTACGCTAGGGTCAAATAAAATTATAAAAATCTAGGGCTTTATTCTTGAAGCTAATATAAACAAAAAAGCCACTCATCCGGGCATCAACAAATAAATGCTTAAATCTGATTTGACAACAAAGTAATCAGACAATATTGGGTCATTAAGCCAACCCAATTTCACTCATTGAGAAACCTTACTTAAAACTGGGTCACTTCTAATGAAAACCTTAACATTTTCAAAAGAAATGTCTTGATTACTCAAAGTTTCTATAACAAGAACATATTCATTAGGGGTACTAGAATTCAGTACTGGCAACTGACTTGAGTGGAGCAGTATTCTAAGCAGGGATGGATAAGACCTTTGTAAATTTTAAGTAACTGCAATGAGGAAAAGTAATGATGAAAACGAAACTAAACCCCCAAATTTTTGGATGAAGAGTTAGAAATTTGGATTATGTGATTCCTCCAAGACAAGTTAGAGGCTATATGGTTTCCTAATACGTTGATAGAGTTAAGGGGTAAATTTCATTAGTTTCGAAGACAATAGGGTTATCAGGAGGAGAAGAAGATAAAGAGATAGCCAGAAACTATATCTTGGAGGCATTGAATTTAACTAAATTTTGAGTGCCCCACTTAGATACTCTCTGCAAATCGGAGTTAAGAGTAGAAGAAAGAGTGATGCGAGATTGATTACAAGTAACAGATGAAGGTTGTGAAGAAAAGGCAGAGGAAAAGTGAAGGGTAGAATCATCAGCAAAGGCATGAAGAAGAGAGGACGATGGGGATTGTAGAAGATCATTGAGGAAGAGAGTAGGTGAAAGAACAGAGCCCCGTGGAACACCACTGGTAACAGAGAAAGGGCTAGATGTCGCGCCATCAACAACTACAGATATAGAACGGTCAGTAAGAAAACTAGAAATCAGAGAACAGAAAGAAGTGGTAAGTCATAGGCAGGGAGTTTGGCCAACAGAGCCTTGTGCCAGACTCTGTCAAAAGCCTTAGAGTTATTAAGGGCGACAAAGGATTCCCCATAGTTCCTCAGAGATGACCATACATGAGTAAGATAGGACAGGAGATCACCAGTGGATCTTGCCTTGCGGAAGCCGTACTGGTGATCGGAGATAAGTGAGTTAGATTAAGGGTATTTCAAGAAGTGAGCATTGAGCAAAGTTTCGAAAACTTTAGCAATAGAGGAGGTTAGGCCAATAGGTCGGTAGGTAGAAGGAATAGAGCGGTCACCCTTCTTAGGAACAGGTTGAACTAGAGCATGCTTCCAAGATGAAGGATAGATACTGGTTGACAGAATGAGGCGAAAAAGACGGCAAAGTACGGGAGCCAATTCATCTGCAAACTCCTTAAGGAACCTTGTAGGGATACCATCGGGACCAGATGCCTTGTTCGTCTTTAGTGAGCGAAGAACCGTATGGACTTTGCGTGAAGAAAGGATAAGGGAGGGCAGAGGGTTAGAGATGGGAAAAGACTGAGGAACAGGTGTGCTGGAATCATTTATAGAAGAGTTGGCAGAAAAATGAGAGCCAAAGAGAGTGGCATTGTCAGTGGGAGAGCAAGCAATAGAACCATCAGAATGAATGAGAGGGGGAAAGTTTGAGTTACAGAAGTTTTTGGAGATGTTTTTGGCTAAGGACCAGAAGCATTTGTCAGAGGGAGAGGAGTTAAGGTCATCAACTTTCCCTCTGATAAAGGAAGCTTTAGACCTTCGAATCTGAGGAGTACAGCGATTCCTAGCTACAATAAAAGCATAGCGAGTTAAATCGGAAGAAGAGGCTTGGTAAAATTGATGTGCCCGATTCCTAGCCTGGAGAGCCATGGAGCAGGCACTGTCAAACCAAGGTTTAGGGGGAGAGAAAGTGTTTGTAGATGAGGGGATGTACGCCACCATTCCCGTGGTCATGATCTCGGCAACTTTTAGAGCTACCTGATCAGGGTTGCAGGACCAAAAGCAGTAGTCATCCCATGGGAAGTCAAAGAGAAAGTTATGCAAATTTTCATGTTGGGTACACTCAAAGTGCCAAAGGCGGCGCTGAGTAGGAGAGATTGGTGTTGGGGGAGCGAAAATGGAAGAGACTGAGATCATAGAGTGGTCAGATTTACCAAGAGGGGAAAGCACAGAATAAGAGTAGTTTGAAGTAAAAAATAGGTCAAGAGTCTTTGCAGCATTTTCGTGATGATCAGGAACACGAGTAGGATGTTTGATAATTTGCTCCAGATCGTGAGTAATAGAGAAAGCAAGGGCCTCGCTTCCTCCCACATCAGTGTGAGAAGAATGAAGCCACTCACTGTGGTGTACATTGGTCTCCAATGTAGAGAACTTCGGCATGTGGGTGAGAAGATAGCAAGGACTCATGGCATGAGGATAGATATTCAAAGAAAGACACAAACTCGGTGGAGTTTAGAGAACAGTAGCAGAAGCAAAGGAAGATAGTGGTAGTGGAGAGATAGACTTTTAGCCAGAGAACATCAAAATCAGGAGATTCAAGGTCCATGAGCCTCACAGTAGGAGTGTTAGTGTTGCTGTATGCACAGACCCCACCTCTGGAACGAAAACGAGTATACAGATTATAGTGAGAGATTTGGAATGGGTCAGTGGAAGCATGTATAGACAGCTGGGTTTCAGATAGGAGGAGGAGGTTAGGAAGGAAAGTGCCCAAGTGCTGTTCCACAGACGAAAAATTAGAGTTCAGCCCACGAATGTTAGAATAGTGAAGAGTGAAAGAAGCAGATCTATTGGGAGGTGCAAGGTTAAGAGCAAAACCACTACTACCACCAGGCGTGTCTGCCCTCAAGCCAATAGTGGAGTCAACACGATCCCCGGAGATTCTTTGCATCCCTCTATGCCGGGTGAAAAAAGAGAGTAAGAGAGACATGTGGGGAATGTTGTGACTTGTCAAAAGTAATGGAATAGCAAGAGATGTGTAATGAATAAGCCAGAATATTCAGTGTAGATGTAGGCATGAGGAAAGAACTGTCCTGAAGGAAGACTCAACCTGGAACTGTCTGGACCAGTCCTAGTTGCATCCTAATTCCTTCAGTCGTAGTCTTTCAACAGGTGGCTGGTGCCATGGCCAACCTACTAATCACAATCAGTTCTAAGAATAAATCTACGACCCAATAAAAAATATTTAAATTTGCCTACAGCATAGACCAAAGCCAGAGCTTCCTAGTCTAACTGGGAGTAATTTAATTCTGCAGATGATAACTTTTTACTATCAAAATATACTGGTTTTTCGATACCATGCATTTCCTGCATCAAAACACAGCCAACTTCCACTGGAGATGCATCTACTTCTACAATTACTGGATGATTTCCATCAAAATTAGCAAGAAATTTTGACTTGGATAACTCTGCTTTGACCTTACTGAAAGCATTAGCTTCTACAGAGGACCATTTTAATTTGGAACCTTTCTTCAACAAATCATATAAGGGAGACAAAATACAAGAAAAATTCTTCTCAAATCTGCTATAATAGGTAACCATATCCAAAAAGGATTTGTACATCACTGACAGACTTTGGAGGGGGTGCTTCCAAAATAGCTTCAAGTTTTTTGGGTGATGGCTTAATTTCATCACCAGAAATGACATAGCCTAAGTACTCAAGAGAAGCAGTATTCGAAACAGTTTTCTTTTTATTTATAGCTACATTGTGCTTTTGGAATTCCCTTAAAACTCTGTCTAGTCTTTCATCATGCTCTTTTTGTGTTTGTCCTCCAACAAGAATATCCTCTAAAAAGGCTACATCTCCATCAATATTCATCAAAATCTGAGAAATAAATCCTTGAAATATAGCTGATGATGATGCCAAACCAAAAGGAAGGCTTTTATATTTAAAAAGACCTTTATGAGTATTTATTACGAGAAGCTTTTTGCTTTCATCATCAACTGGTAATTGCTAGTATGCATTTTCAAGATCAATTTTATAAAATATTTTACTCTTGCTAAGTACTGATAGATTCTCATTTACTCTTGGAAGTGGATATTTATCACAAATGTTTTGATTCAACTCTTTAAAATCTCCACAAATGCTCATAGATTTCTTATCTACTTTTAATACTGGAACAATGGGAGCTGCCCAATCACTAAAACTTACTGGCTCTATAATGTCATCAGAAACCAATTTATCTAAAGTATCCTCTACTAATTTCTTCTAATGAAATGGCACTGTTCTTGCCTTCTGAAATTTTGGTACTGCATTACCTTTAAGATTAACTTTAGCTACTATGCTCGTAAATGGCAATTTTGAATCAGCTGAAAATTTATCTAGCCGAGTTCTAGCATCCATTACACTGTTTATTATTTTATATTCACAATCAACAACACCTGTCAAAGTAATTCCAATCTTGGACATTAAATCCCCACCACACAAGTTTAGGTTATAATTGTCAACAACATAAAATTCATGTCTTATACTGAAAACATTATGAACAACATTCACATAAACTTTACCCATGACATTAACATTCCTGTTTTCATAAGCTTTTAGTTTTATTACAATTCTGCATAGGTAAAGCTAAGCATTGAACCCACTTGCAACCTAAAGTAGAAACTCCAGCACCACTATCAACTTCATATGGAATTTCTTTACCATTTGAGTGTAAATTAATCTTGGTTATTACAGTAGGGTTATTTTCTACACTAAAAATCCTGTTTTCTTTCCCTACTGGAGCAGATTCATTTAAACTTAATAACTGATTACAATCACTATCTTCCTCAAGTAGTGTTTTTTTTTTCAAAAACTGCATTAGCTTTTTTCTTACCCTTTCTGATTATTCTGACAAAGTGGTATGTCTGTTTTTTTCCGTCACCATACTTTTGGTTCTCGGAACTCTGAGAAAACTTAGAATCCTGGGAAACTTCCTTATTAAAACGACAAACTTTATTCAAGTGTCCTTTTTTGTTACACAATGAACAAGAAAGATGATAAAAGCGACAATCCTCACTATGGTGAGGGTAACCACAATGTCGGCAACTCGCCTCTCTTCTAACATTAGGAGTAGAAGTAGGTCTAGGTCTGTTTGAATTAATATTCAAAGCATTCAGTTGAGTAGGAAGTTTTTCACCACCAAAAGCTTTTTCAAAATTTAAAATTCTGTCCAATGTGGCAGAAGAAGCCATAGTTTGCAAGTTTAGATTTCCCGCTGCTAAATTAGGAAAATATACTTCTGATTCAATCTACTTTTAATACTGGAACAATGGGAGCTGCCCAATCACTAAAACTTACTGGTTCTATAATGTCATCAGAAACCAATTTATCTAAAGTATCCTCTACTAATTTCTTATAATGCAATGGCACTGTTCTTGCCTTCTGAAATTTTGGTACTGCATTACCTTTAAGATTAACTTTGGCTACTATGCTCGTAAATGGCAATTTTGAATCAGCTGAAAATTTATCTAGCCGAGTTCTAGCATCCATTACACTGTTTATTATTTTATATTCACAAGCAACAACACCTGTCAAAGCAATTCCAATCTTGGGCATTAAATCCCTACCACACAAGTTTAGGTTATAATTGTCAACAACATAAAATTCATGTCTTATACTGAAAACATTATAAACAACATTCACATAAACTTTACCCATGACATTAACATTCCTGTTTTCATAAGCTTTTAGTTTTATTACAATTCTGCATTGGTAAAGCTAAGCATTGAACCCACTTGCAACCTAAAGTAGAAACTCCAGCACCACTATCAACTTCATATGGAATTTCTTTACCATTTAAGTGTAAATTAATCTTGGTTATTACAGTAGGGTTATTTTCTACACTAAAAATCCTGTTTTCTTTCCCTACTGGAGCAGATTCATTTAAACTTAATAACTGATTACAATCACTATCTTCCTCAAGTAGGTTTTTTTTCAAAAACTGCATTAGCTTTTTTCTTACTCTTTCTGATTATTTTGACAAAGTGGTATGTCTGTTTTTTCCGTCACCATACTTTTGGTTCTCGGAACTCTGAGAAAACTTATGACCTCCAGTTCTAGTGCCAGCCATATCAAAATATCAATCCCTATCCAATCTGTCATAACCATGAAGGAATTTAAAGACTGTCACCATATCCCCCCTCAATCTTCTAGCTTCGAGTGATGGTAAGTCTAATTCTCTCAGCCTCTCAGCATAACTGAGATTGCATATTTCTGGCACCAGTTTCGTGGCATGTCTTAGAACTTTTTCCAGCTTTTCCAAAACGGGGCTGCAAATTCAAGTTTTGGCTTCACATACGTTGCATAAGTATTTCTGAATATTTCCTTGTCCATGTACCTGAAGGCTACTAAAAAAAAAAAAAAAAAAAAAAAAAAAAAAAAAACAAACGCACACACACACACACACACACACACACACACACACACACACACACACACACACACACACACACACACACACACACATATGCTGCCTTTACTATGCCATTTATATGCATTTCTGGAGACAAATCGGCCAGTATGTTTACTCCTAGATCTCTCTCATTCTCTGTCTCTTGAAGTTGTACTCCTGCCACCGAGTAGTCAAGCTTGGGCCTTCTTGCACTTTTACCGATTCTTATTACCTTACATTTTGAAGTATTGAATTTCATTAGCCACTTTTCTGATCACTCATGCAGACTATTTAGATCTTCTTGAAGTTCTCAACCATTGTTCTCGTTTCGTACTTTTTTCACAATCTTTTCATCATGTGCAAACATATTCATGAATGAATTTACAGACTCTTGTAGGTCATTTACATATATATGAAACAAAAGTGGCCCTAAAAGTGAACCCTGTAGAACTCCACTACTAACTCTTCTCCATTCAGCCACTACTAACTCTTCTCCATTCAGACACTGAGTGTCTTACTCTAACCCTCTGTTCCTTTCCTTCTAAGTATGTTTTTATCCATTTCAAGACATTTCCACCTATTCTAGCCATTGCTTGTAGCTCCTTAATTAGTCTCCCGTGTGGGACAGTGTCAAATGCTTTCTGGAATTCTAGGAATATGCAATCTCCCCAGCCCTCTCTTTCCTATAAGATTCTGCTTACCTCTTCATAAAAATATAATAAGTTTGTCACTGTTGATCTACCTTCTCTGAAGCCAAGTTGTCTCACTGACAAAAAGTTGAAGGATTCCAAGTGAAGAGAGAGATGTTTCCATAGTATTTTCTCCATAACTTTGCAAACTATGCTGGTCAAGGAAACAGGTCTATTGTTTAAAGTCGTATCCCTCCTTTCCTTTTTGAAGATAAATATCACGCTCACTTGTTTCCAGCATCTTGGAATCTCCCCTGACTCCAGCGACTTTTTAAATATGATACTAAGTGCTGCTGATATTGACTCTGCACAATTTTTAAGTACATGAAGGGATATACCATCAGGACCTGTAGCTTTATTAACATCTAACTCCATCAGCGCTTTGTATACCTCTGTGGTTGAAAGGATAATGTTCTCTAATACCGGGCCATGAGCTTCTATATTTGCAGTCTGAAGGGTTGGGGTATTTTCTACTGTAAATACTGACTGAAACTCCTAGTTCAGTTTTTTGCAGATCTCTTCATCCATCTCATTGATGCTTACATCCACTCTCTTAAGCTTTAAAACCTGTTCTTTTACCTTCAGTTTTCCTCTGATAAAGCTGTGGAAAAGCTTGGGATTTTCTTTAGCCTTCTTCGTGATGTCCCTTTCATAATCTCACTCTGCCTCTCTTCTTTTACTTAGGTAATCATATCTGCCTCTCTTGTTTTACTTAGGTAATCATATCTTGCTCTTTTCTGGGTCTGCTAGGCATTTATGTTTTTTCTCTTCCTATACCTTTTCCAGCATTTGTCTCCCCACTCCCTAGCTCTTTTTTTTTTTTTTTTAAGAGTGTGACACCGGGACAGGCAGAAACTGCCCTCATCAACAAAGGCCCGGGCACGAGAAAATACCAAGACGAAAGAAAAGAAAAAGGTTAAGAGCAAGGCAGAGATGAGGTAATGTCACACAAAGGAAAACGACAGACAGAAAAAAAAGTCAAAGAAAAGAGGACCCAGAGATATGGAGGACTAGGCTCTGAGATGACGATAGATCTGCTTTTTGAAGGATGAAAGGTCATAAGAATTAGGAAAGACAGAAGGAGGAAGAGAGTTCCAGAGTCTGGAGGTAGATGGGAAGAAGCAGTCACTGCACCGACCAATCCGCAAGCTACAAATCTCCACACAGTACCTGTAAGATGAGGCCGCTTGGCGAGTGTTACGCGGCCTCGGCAGTGGAGGAGGGATGCAACTCGCCAACTCATCAGAGCAGTGATGGAAGTAGTAGCGATAGAAAAGCGAAAGGGAAGATACCTTATGGCGAAGAGAGAGAATCCAGGTTAGAAGTAAGAGAAGGATCATTAATGAGTCTGACTGCCTTAGATTCAACCCTATCAAGAAGATAAGTAAAGGAAGAAGCACCCCAGATGTGTGATCAGTATTCTAAGCAGGGGCGGATAAGACCTTTGTATATTTTAAGTAACTGCAATGAGGAAAAGTAATAACTAAAAGGAAACAAAACCCCCTATTTTTCGGATGAAGATTTAGAAATTTGGATTATGTAATTCCTCCAAGAAAAGTTAGAGGCTATATGGATTCCTAATATATTGATAGAGTTAAGAAGGTAACTTTCATTAGTTTCGAAGACAATAGGGTTATCAGGAGGAGAAGAAGATAAAGAGATAGCCAGAAACTGTGTCTTGGAGGCATTGAATTTAACTAAATTTTGAGTGCCCCATTCAGATACTCTCTGCAAATCTGAGTTAAGAGTAGAAGAAAGAGTGATACGAGATTGATTACGAGTAACAGATGCAGGTTGTGAAGAAAAGGCTGAGGAAAAGTGAAGGGTAGAATCATCGGGAAAGGCATGAAGAAGAGAGGAAGATGGGGATTGTAGAAGATCATTGATGAAGAGAAGGAAGAGAGTAGGTGAAAGAACAGAGCCCTGTGGAACACCACTGGAAACAGAGAAAGGGCTAGATGTCGCACCATCAACAACTACAGATGTAGAACGGTCAGTAAGAAAGCTGGAAATCAGAGAACAGAAAGAAGGGGTAAAGCCATAGGCAGGGAGTTTGGCCAACAGAGCCTTGTGCCAGACTGTCAAAAGCCTTAAGAGATATCAAGGGCGATGACAAAGGATTCCCCATAGTTCCTCGGAGAAGATGACCATACATGAGTAAGATAGGACAGGAGATCACCAGTGGATCTTGCCTTGCGGAAGCCGTACTGGTGATCGGAGATAAGTGAGTTAGATTCAAGGCGTTTCAAGAAGTGAGCATTGAGCAAAGTTTCGAAAACTTTAGCAATAGAGGAGGTTAGAGCAATAGGTCGGTAGTTAGAAGGAATAGAGCGGTCACCCTTCTTAGGAACAGGTTGAACTAGAGCATGCTTCCAAGATGAAGGATAGATACTGGTTGACAGAATGAGGCGAAAAAGACAGCAAAGTACGGGAGCCAATTCATCTGCAAACTCCTTAAGGAACCTTGCAGGGATACCATCCGGACCAGATGCCTTGTTTGTCTTTAGTGAGCGAAGAACCTTATGAACTTTGCGTGAAGAAAGGATAAGGGAGGGCATAGGGTTAGAGAGGGGAAAAGACTGAGGAACAGGTGTGCTGGAATCGTTGATAGAAGAGTTGGCAGAAAAATGAGAGCCAAAGAGAGTGGCTTTGTCAGTGGGAGAGCAAGCTTATTATCAAACCATTTCTCGCTGGCATGAATTACACCTACTTTGATGACAGGTATGCAGCAATCTACTATCTTCCCATATTTCTCACAAAAGATGTCGTGCATTTCTTGTACAGATTTGTTGTAAAATAAGGTCCACCAGTCAGTATCTCTTAATAAACTCAATTTGATGTAATCTCCTTTCGGATTGTTCCTCCACGTGTCCTCAGTGCCTCTACTTTCAAGCAGAACATCTTCAATGATATACTCCATCAACAACACACACTGGTCACTCTTTCCAATTGGGTTCATACTCAATTTTTTCAATATTCAACATGTTATCTGTGAATACTAAATCAAGTAGCAATGGCTCATCCCCACCCCTGGCCCTCGTTGGTTCCAGTACATGTTGGTGTAGGAAATTCCCTTGTACGCAGTCTAGGAATCTTACCCCGAATGAGTCCTCACCACTGTGTGGGTCAAGATTTATCCAATATATCTCTTTATGATTAAAATCTCACCCAATCAAAATTCTACATTTTTTTCTCCTGTGCAATGTTAACAGTTGAGTTTGTGACTTCAATAGCACCTATATGACTTTCTTCATAAACTTCTAGCCTATGTTGATTCCTTGGTGGATAATATACAACAGTTATTATAATGCTCTCTGACCCAGTATTTATGCGAGTAACAAGAAAGTCCTTGAACTCACTTTCTATAGCCAAGTTTATTTCTTCAACCTGAATCCTTTCACTTATGAACAGTGCTATCCCTCCACCATTCCTCTCAGATCTTCCAACCCTTAATATTCTGAAGCCCTTAGGAAAAACTGTGACACTGTTTAAGTCCTCACTCAACTTAGTCTCTGTAACTGCTACTATATCTGCCTTACTGTTGTGAAATCTATCTTGTAATTCTACTGCCTTACCTCCTAATCCATCAGCATTTGTGTATAACAATCTTAATGAGGCCCCATGTCCTGATCTTCTATCATTATCTTCTTTTTCTCCCCTTTGTCTGAAAGAACTCTGAAATTAAAATTTTTCTTATCCACATTTCTTTTCTCATTTAACCTTCTAGCCTCCTGCAACAAGTTTTTGATCCTTTCCATCTCTTCCTGTGTTCTGTATCGTCTAAAGAACACTTCTTTGAATTCTTAATGGCCATTTAGACTTTTATTTCTCATCAATATTTCTCTACATGTGTCCCCTCTCTCAAAGGTTACTTTTGTTGGTGTCCGATTTCACTCCCTTGAATATTTACCTAGTTGGTGAATGTGTACAAAATCCTCGGGACCACAAACAACTGCAACCTTTCTTATGAGGTCTACAACCCTAGCTTTATTTTCTTTAAGTCTCCCCTGCCATGTTGGCTCCTTGGATTTGCTTATGCCTGAGATTACCACTGTCTTCTCTTTATCAAGTGCCTGTTTAATCAGTGGATTTGGCCTTTCCATCTCAACGTCTTTCATTTTTTTTATTACTGTTTCTTTATAGTCAGCTGTTTGTATGTTTTCCAGTGCCACCACCTTTACAGCCTCATTTACTGCCACATTCCCCTTTTGTGCATCAACAAAGGAAGTTTTCATGGCATCATGTTCCATATTCAACCCCTTAAACTCTTTTCTTAACTGTTTGATGTTTTCCTTAATCTGGACATTCCAAGCTGCAGTCTCGTCTCTCTCAGAAGAGAGCAGTGAACTAACATTTAATTAATTCGGCTGTTTGTTGTTATCTTCTTGTTAGAAAGTATGGATTCTAGTTCACTCTTTTCCCCTTCCAGCTTCTTTATTCATTTTTCTAGTTTTTTCTTTTTGCCCTTTTGCTTTATTTTCTTCCTCCAAGTATCTTATTTCCTCAGTGTTTCATTTTCTTTCATTTCTCTATTCATATTCCGAATTTTATCATCAAGGTTTATAACCATTGTCGCTAATTCCTTGACTTTCTGATTTAATCTCCTAACAGCCACTCCTCCTTCTGCTACATTCCCCAGAGATCCTCTACCACCCCTCCCCGACCTTTGGATGGGGGGGTTAGGGACAGAGATGGCCTCATTTTGATGTTTTCCCTTGCACAGAATATAGAGAGAAGAAGAAAAAAAAAAGAAGTGTATTTAATCTTCACGTAGAATTTCTATATCTTCATATGAGTACTATTTAGTCACTCAATACATCTCTTTTCTGTTAACACACATCCAAACTTCAAATTAACTTTGGTAATTTGAGAAGAAGAAAAAAATGCATAACAAAAGTCCACTTGAAGGAAAATTCGAATTTGCATCTGAGGAGACACCCACCTGTTTCTGCTAAATATTCTTCTTAACTAATAAACTGGTCATTTCAGAAGAAAGAAAAATATTAATCACTTGCTAACCAAGGTATGTGAAGGACCTAGTTTGAATTCACATGTATTTATAAAATTACCAAATACATAGTTTTAAATACAAACTTTGCTCACAGAACAGGTTGTAGAGCATGATGGAAGAATATGTGGTCGCGAAACATTTTGATTAAGATGGATTGCTCAGTTCCCGCTCATAAACATCTTGTTATAAAAAGTTAAAGTTAAAGTTTGCTGTTTTAGCCCTCCTAGCAGTGGCATCACCCCTGCTCTGGCGGGCATCAGCTGGTGCAAAGGCCAACCCCCCACTGTGGTGTCCAACCACAGCAGTAACCTTCCCAGTAAACTGCTTAAACTCTCGGTCCTGAACGGGAACCGATCTGTCGACATCGCGAATGCGAGGCCAGCACGTTACCACTGTACTAGCCAGTGCTTCTTTGCTTTTTGGCTTTTTGGCTTTTTTTTTTATAGTTTTTGGCCTGACTTATGTCTCCCAAGCATAAAGTAGATTCTTATGATGGCAGTGTTTCGAAGAATGCTCTTGGCTCTAGGGGGGAGTTCGTGGCCACCTATGTTTTACTCAACCATGATTTTCATGTTTTACACATCAAGGGCTTTCAAAAAAGTTTGGGTGATCGATCTGAATGTGCCTAACTTTTGCTACAGAGAGTGCTTTTAAAAATAATTACTTTTGGCCATATCTGGGTTTACGAGACCTAGAGAGACCTGATTTTGGCATCTATACCTATGTTTTCAGGGTCAAGGAACCCAGTAAGACCACTTGTTAAGACATTGACTCCTTTTGGGGCAGCCATCTCGAATATTAAAATGGGCGCCAAGAAATCAACATTTTGATCTATAACTCGGTCTTTTAAAAAAAATAGCCATAATTTTGGTGGCTATATCCATGTTTTATGGTCAACAAATCACTGAAAAGAGTAATAATTAACAATTCAACTCAAGTAATTATAATCAAGGAGCCATAAAACTAAAACTGAGTAACAGTGACCTCTGGTGCCCAAACTTGAGCCTGAATATGACTGTGGGTCATCAGTTAGATGCTCTATATAATTAGGTTGTGGAGAACAGTTGCCCATGAACTCCCCCTACAGCCAAGAGAAGGTTGTGGACTTGTGAAAGTAAAGCAAAGTAAATGTCATTCATACTGATTTATTTTACATTTTAGAATAAGTCTGAAGAATCCTAATCAACCCTTAATGATGGAATCCATTCAAGTTTCAAGTCAAGTCCTGAAGCTATTATGTATGACAAGGAAAGGTGTGTCATGTATCAAGAACCATCACAAGAGAAATTGGTCAGCTCATCCAATGGCTGTAAACGAATATGGGAGGCTAGCGAAATATGAAATGACATTGTAGCAAAATGCATAAAACTGCTTCCAGCCAATAGCAACTTTTTCTAGCATGTTTCAAATGAGTGCTACAAGAGGTACACCCATGCAACCTCTCTCAAAAAGCTCAAAGAAGGAAACCCACCACAATCCTCACATGAAACTGGAGGTCCAGATGGATTTTGACTCGTTCTCACTCAGCTGTGCGTTCACCTCCAAATCCTGTAGATTCAAAACCTGTGACCTAGTCAAACTGTACCATATATGGCAATAAGTCATACAAATGCGACTCCATTAAGTTCTGTATATCTGAGTCAAATCGTGCCACCTCATTCTTAAAAGAAGCAAACTTCTTCCCGGACAATGTCTTTAATTGCCTTTGTGACTTCCAGGATGAGCATGCAGTTTTTGGAGCTGTAATTGCCTTTGTGACTTCCAGGATGAGCATGCAGTTTTTGGAGCTGATTTGTACTACCACTAAAATTGCATGACAAAATACCTCCACAGATTTTAGTGTCCTCAAAGTTCAAATGGTGAACCACAAGAGATGAACCCGAAGCAGCATGCATGGCGTGATATTGTGTCTGAGTTAGAAGTAGGGCTAAAAAGTGGCAGTGGTTATGAACTCTCTTCAATTAGAGACCGACTAAATAGAGTTGATGAGGAGCATCAATTTCAAAATAGAAATGTGAAGTTGCTTCTGATGAGACAGTTTGGAAGTACAGTACTATTGATTTTACACATCCTGATGAGGTTTGCAAGTCTTTGATATTTTACAGTGTGCCATGTAACATAGCAGAGGTTTTGGCAGAGCGTATTTGATGTATTGACCCCATACAAGTGTGTTCCAATGTGATAAGACAAAGTCTTAACAGTATTGACTTTGATTTAGATGATAGATTTGGGAATACTGAAGACCTGAAACAGGTATACTGCAGTATGAAAATACCTGAACCAATTGTTAGGTTTTTTGGAAACCTCTACAATTTCATCCCTTTGACATACCCCAAAGCAGCTGAAGCTGTAATGATTAAATTAGACACTGCAGATGAAGATAATGATGAAGAAGTAGATGATGCAGATGAATCTGAGAATGATGAGAATGAAGATAATAAAACTTGTGAACAAACCGCTGGCGGTTCCCTATCTGCTCATCGATGCAAAAAGATCCAAGCTCTGTTCCAGACCATGTACTATGTACATCATCATAGCAGAAAGCGAACACCAATGCATTTAATGAATGCTGAATCAGCTCACAGTCTTGGACGTGGAGGAAAAATCCAGATACTTCAAGAGTTTGCAGCTCCAGTGAAACGACCAGACCTTCCAAGTTCATTTAAGGGCAATGAGGAGCTCTACAAATCTAATATCAAAGACCATAAAAGGCGTACTGACATCGCATGATCAATTGGGCGCTTAAATGTTGAAGTCAAAGATAACCATATTGCTAGGATTATCTATCCTGATTTGCAGTCCATGCTTTCTTGGAGTGCCAGTAATGCCGTCTGGGTAAACAAAAATGTTCCACTCAAGCATGTAGCATTCTCACCCGTACTACCATATCCTGTCACATGGTATAGTTCTGTATACACACAGATGAAAAATCTTGTGGCAATTTGCTCACAACTGGTTCAGTCCCAGCTTCATGTTCATGAAGATGAAAAGGTGTACTGCATGACCAAGGAGATCCAACCTACGCAACCAGCAGAATTCAAGAATCTTGTATTATGTCTTGGAACCTTCCACACTGTCAAGACATGTGCTAAAATGCACAGGAAAGAGTTTGGAAGGAAGTGGTACTGAGAAAGTGTGTCTAGAAGCAGGAGTCTATGGGGCAACAGTGATTCAAAACTCTATTCTTAACAGAGGTCACTACAACTGTTCACAGCAGAAAGCAAACGCCAATGGTGAGCTGAAGAAAAGCACTGTTACTGGAAATACAATAGAGAATAGAAGATCCTTGGAGGAGTTCCATATGTCGTTATCCAATCTAGTCAGTGATCTGAAGAATTCCGTAGAAGCAAGATCTTCCACAAACGAGAACTTCCAATTCTGGTGTCAGTTTCTGGAACGGCATGAAATAACTCCTGATCTGTCGCGAGCTGACTGAGATGGATTATGGCAGTTGTATCTTGATGCTATGCAACATGCACTTTACGAGTTTGCTTCTTGGGATTCCACTAATTATCTTCGATGGGATACAGTGTATCTAGAGGATGCAAGAAACCTACCTGAAACAGCCCCCACAGTTTTTAAACACTTCTCTGAGGGACATTATTTCTCAATTAAGGATAGGCCTGGGCATTTCTCAGCAGTTGGTGGTGATCAGAAGCTTGAGTAGACAATCAACCTCTCATCCAAGTGCATTGATGGTGTCATTGGATATGGAAAACAGAAGCAATACATCGCTCAATGGGATTTAATTTACCATGAATTGATGGCTGTGAAAAACTTGCACCGTGAATATGCTGGTGTCCATGAGAGCACGTCTGAGGAATGGCACCATTACGAATCATCACAGGTAACCACAAACAGACAAGAAGGACACGTCCAAAATATGATGAAGTTTATTGAAGAGAGAGGGTCACCATTCTCAGCAGATTGTCCCACAGAGCTACACAACTTTGTGACAAAGCAAGTGATTACAGAGTAAATCAGATAGCATGTCCTGAACACATCTGAAGAAGGCAAGAAAAAATATCAGGCTTTTCACAGCGGAAGGATCATCACCAAAATGTCCAACTGAGAGACACTATTCACAGAGGGAACCTCAAAACCATGATCTCCAACAAAGATAAACCCAAGAAAACAGTCAAGAAAGTGATCAGAGCCATGAATATGACTAAAAAATCAATCGAAGTAGCGACAGATAGAGGTCTTGGTACAGACGTTCTTCTGGTAAATGATGTCGTACCTTCTCCTATGCTGTTTGGTGATGATGGGCTCGTGACCAAACCAGAGAAGAGCCAACTCATTCGTGAATTGGAGGAAACCTCAAACCGGGTGAGTATTGCTACCAGCATAAAGCTACCTCAGCCTTCCTTATTGATGTCATGTCAACAATCTGCAGAGTGCCTCTATTTGGACTCACAAGAGTCTCTGATATGCTTTCAAAGTTTGCAGAAATGAATGACATGTGTCATCACTATGGCAGATGTGATTACATATTTGACATTTACAATGACAACCCATCAGTGAAGCATACAGAGAGGTTGTGTAGATGCAGTTGACCTCTCGACACCAATTCCCAAGGACATGACATCATTCTGGCCATCAAGCCAAAACAAAGTGCAACTGGAAAAACTAATCTATGGATACTTGCATGCAAGGCCTTCAGAAACGCATGGACAGCAGACAATTCTCAGCCAGCTATGCATGGACAGTAATGAATGACAGTGTATAAAGATCCACAATGGAACAGAAGATAACATGCAGCACCTGCAGTCCCAAGTTGAAGAGGCAGCTCTCCGTATACCCATGCACATGCTAGATTGTCTACGAGCAGGTTATAAAACATGCGTTGTTGTATACAACGATACTGATGTAATAGTTGCCCTATTATTTCATTTGACTACCTTTCTTCAGGAGGGTCTTCAGGAACTGTGGGTAAGGGCAGGGAGAGGCAACACTACTCGTTTTGTCCCTCTTCACATTTTGCATGCAAGATTGGGCCCTCGCATGTGCAAAGTACTTCCAGCACTACACAGCCTCGCAGAATGTGATATCACCAGTAATATAAGCACAAAGAAAGCAGCTTTCAAGGCCAAACTTGTGGTTTACTTGCAAGGATTTGGCACAACAGCTCCACTAGTTTCTTCATTGATCCAGCAGGCAGAACAGTACTTGGTGCATGTCGTAGATGCTGGAAACAAGTCCAGCAATTTTGTCCATCTTCGAGTGCATCAGCTTCACTTCTTAAAGTTAGCTTCACACCAGAATCTGCCACCGACAACGCAAGGTTTGACACCTCACGTCTACCGTGCATTTTTCATTGCATATACCACCATGCATGTTCTTGACAGGCAGCTCCACATAGGAACAGCAGATCTAGATCTACTAGATTATGGTTTTGCACATGAGAATGAAAATCTTCTTTCGACATCATCGAGAGCTTTGGCGCCACGTTGGAGTGTGGTGTGTCATTGTGGCAAATGTGCTCATGTAACTTGTCCTTGCTGTGTAGCGATGGTAAAATGCAGCGTGTTCTGCAAGTGTCAGAAGAGAGATAACTGTAGAAATCCTCATAACTGATATGATAAACAATAAAATCCATGATGAAGAGATTGATCAGATAAATCAATTGAAAACTGTTCTTACAATCAGAACCTAAGCTTTAAATTGAGAAGAATTTAGACATGGAAAAGGAAAGGATATCGAGGCCCAGAGAAAAGATAAGAAAGATAGAAATAGATCCCCACTATGGAGTTTGAGAGCACTAAATAATACATATCCTGACTAAGGAAAGACACTGCTGAGCTTGGGAAGGGGCTCATTGACACACTGCTCCCAAGAATGCCTCAGGGGTGAGGTTTCTTGTAACCGGTAAAGGCCCAAAACTTCAGAGTTACAGCCATGAAAAGAATGCCACATGACTGGATACATGAAAAGAATGCCACATGACTGGATACATTCCTGTTCATGTGTGACCAAATTATTGGCTAATGCATGTGCATATTTCTTCAGTTATGTACATTATATGAGTGGAAAAACAAGGAGAAACTAACTTGCATTGCCTGCACATTTTGGTGGCGATTGTGAAAAGCACCCTCTGTAGCAAAAGTTAGGTATATTCAGATTGCTCAGCCAAATATTTTTGAAAGGTTTTGATGTGTAGAACAAGAAAATCATGGTTGATTGAGTAAAACAGAAATGCCTCCCCCCCCCAGAGCCTAGAATAGAAAAGGAAAGCCATCACCATGGAAGTGAAATTTTAGATACAATGATACACTCAGAAAAAGAAGAAACTGTTACAACGTTGGCCAATTACTGGGGTTAAGCCGTGGCAACGATTATCAAGGTTAAGGATTGCATTGTTGAACATGTGAAAGATCCTGCTCCTATGAAGTCCACTGTGATTACTAAGCAGCGTAGTGGCCTAATGATTGAAGTGGATAGGTTTTTAGTGCTTTGCCTGGATGACCAGTATCAACGGTATATCTCGGTGAACTTTATGTTGATTCAGGAGAAAGCTAAAAGATTATTTTAAGGTCGTGAAAATGGAAAAGGGTAAAGGAGTGAAAGTGAAGAGTTTGTGGCCAGTATGGGTTGGTTTATGCAGTTTAAGGCTCATGCTAGTTTGCATAACCTTGTGGTGCAATTTTAAAATGCTAGCGGTGATGGAAAAGCAGCAAGTGATTTTTCTAGTACCTTGGCTGAGATAATTAGGGAGAGGGGTTACTGTGGTGATTAAGTGTTTAATGTGGATGAGTTTGACTTGTTCTGTAAGTGTATGCCTAGTTGTATGTACATCGCCAAGGAGGAGAAGACAGCACCAGGCCATAAAGCCAGTAAGGAGAGACATACTTTGCTTTTGGGGTCTAATGCTGCTGGTGACTTCAAGCTGAAACCTTAGTTGATGTACTTGCCAGAAAATCCAAGGGCACTCAAGGGCATTTTGAAAGGTCAACTGTCTGTCATCTGTAGGTCAAACAAGAAGTCTTAGGTAACACTTCAGATTATCTAGGACTGGTTCAGCAACCATTTTGTGCCAGAAGTGGAGCAGTACTGTAATTCCAAGAGTCTACCCCTTAAGGTGTTGCTAGTGCTGGACAATGCCCTTGGTCACCCTGCCCATGTGGATGACTTTCATCTTAATGCCAAGGTGCTTTGCCTTCCACCTAATTCCACTGCCCTGTTACAGCCAATGGATCAGGGTGTCATTGTCTTTTTCAAGGTCTACTACCTCCAAAGGACAATTTCTTTTGCTCTCAGGGTAACTGAAAGGACATGGACTTCACCCTGAAGGAATTTTGGATGCCTTACAACATTCTTCTAGTTGTCAAGAACATTGCTGATTTTGGGGACGAAGTTAAGAAAACGAAATTGAATGGCGTATTGAAGTGGTCCCCAATATGTGAATGTCTTTAATGGCTTTGACGAGACCATTAATGCTGACACCAAAAACGTTGTTGCCTTGAGTAAGGACTTTAAGTTGGAGGTGGGGCTGATGATGTATCAAAGCTGCAGATATCTTATGGAGAGGAGCTATCTGCTGAGGACCTCTTTCAATTAGAGAAGCATATGATTGGAGAGGAAGAAAAAATACCATCCCCAAAGTCCAAGAGATTTACAAGCAAGGGCTTGCAAGAATCGTTTGCCCTGATAGAGAAAGGGTTGGCAAAGTTTGAGGCTGAGGACACCAATACTGTATGGTGCACTATGGTCGCTAGATTGATCATGGATTGCCTGCGATTTTACAAGGAAATTTGGGAGGAGAAGAAGAGAGCATCCTTTTAGACTCGCTTGGAATGTTTCTTCAAGAGGGTAGAGCCCCCAGCAACAGATCCTGCACCCTACCTCAGCTGCCTCTCCAGACTTATCTGTCTCAGTATCTCCAGCACCTGCTTCAGGTTCTCCTTCCTCACCACACTCACCTCCCCCAGTCTCTCTAGAACCTGCCTTTCCAGCTTCCTCCTCCCAATTAGCCTGTCTCTTCCTCCCTTGCAATGCCCCTAACAGTGTGCATGCCAACCACAGGAGTAAATGTAAAGAATTGTTCTCTTTATTAATCCTAGTTATGTCATAGAAATGTTGTATATTTATGTCTTAGCTTATGAACTTTACTAATGCATTAGCATATGTGGGTGATGTAGGTGCTTGTTTAGGTGTGTTCTGACTTGCACAGAAAATCGGGTTACAATGCGTCTTGAGGAACGGAACTGTGATATAAGTCGAGGACCCTGTGTAATTACCTAATTGTTATTACGGGAAAGAGCCCAAAGCTCGTACCTCCCCGTCTCCTGGTCGGTTCCGTTTTGTACTCAGTGATACTTATCATTCTTGTCCTTAAAACTATGGTTTGAGTTAGCATTAACTACCTCCTCACTTAGCAAATTCCAATCATCAATTACTCTAACACTAAAAAAGTACTTCCTTACATCCTGCAAAGAAGTTTTCTTACGAAGCCTCAAGCTCTAACCTCTAGTTCTAGTGACAGCCATATCAAAATATCGACCCCTATCCACTCTGTCATAACCATTAACGAATTTAAAAGCTGTCACCATATCCCCCCTCATTCTTCTAGTTTTGAGTGATGGTAAGTTTAATTCACTTAGCCTCTCCTCATAACTGAGATTGCGTATTTCTGGCACCAGTTTTGTAAAAAGGGAGGGGGGTTACCGTGCTGAAGAGGTTTTTAACGTGGATGAGACTGGGTTATTCTGGTAGCGTATTCCTAGTTGTACGTACATGGCAAAGGAGGAGAAGACAGCACTAGGCCATAAAGTCAGCAAGGAGAGGGTGACTTTGCTTTTGGGGGCTAATGCTGCTGGAGACTGTATACTGAAGCCCTTGTAGGTTTATTTGGCAGTAAACCCAATGGCACTCAAGGGTATTTGGAAGGGTCATCTGCCAGTCAACTGGAAGTCAAACAAGGAGGCTTGGATAACCTTCAAATACTTGAGAACTGGTTCAGCAACCATTTTCTGCTTGAAACGGGAAGGTATTGTGCTTCCAAGGGTCAGTCCTTTTATGGTTTTGCTAATCCTGGACAATGCCCCTGGTCACCTTGCCCATTTGGATGACTTTAATCCTAATGTAAAGGTGATTTACCTTCCACCTAATACCACTTCCTTTCTACAGCCAATAGATCAGGGGGTCTTTGCCTCTTTCAAAGCTTACTACCTCCGAAGAACAATCGCTATGGCTCTCAGGACAACGGGGAAGGACAAAAACCTGACTCTCAAAGACTTTTGGAAGTCGTACAATATTCTTCATGCTGTGAAGAATATTGGTGATGTTTGGGAGGAAGTGATGCAAATGAACTGGTATGGAGCATGGAAGAATGCATGCCCCTATTTTGCAAATGACTTTTGAGGCTTTGAGGAGGCAGTTGAGGCTGTACCCAAGAATGTAGTTGTCATGATTAAGGAGCTCGAGTTGGAGGTGGAGGTTGATGATATTAAAGAGCTCCAGGAATCTCATGGCAAGGAGTTATCTACAGAGAACCCATTCATCTTGAAAAGTGAAATACTTAAAGAGGAGAAAGAACTACCAAGCCCAGAGCCAAAGAGATTCGCAACCAAGGAATTGGAAGAATCGTTTGCCTTGGCAGAGGAATTGTTAGCAAAACTTCATTCTCAGGACCCCAACGTTGCCAAGTACAATAAGGTGGAGAGGGGGATCAGTGATACCCTCAGGTGTTACAAGGAAATGTACAAGGTGAAAAAGAGGGCATCCTTCCAGACTAGCCTTGACCAATTCTTCTTGAATGTAAGAGCCCCCACCAAAAGATCCTGTGCCCTCTACCGGAGGTGCCTCCACCTCTATAGACTCACCTACCCCAATACCTCCATTATGTTCTTTTGCCTCTCCTGACTCACCTGCCCCAGTCTCCTCAGTACCTGCCTCTCCAACTTCCACTTCCCAGTAAGTAAGTCTTTCTTTCTCTTACAATGCCCCCTCCAGTGTGCAAGCCAACCGCACCAGTAAAGGTAAGTTATAATGCACTGTACTGTAGTTTAATTTTACTGTTAATGCATTTTTAAGGTAAGCAATACTATTTAGTTCAGTTTTAGTATTTTTATGTCCATAGATTAAGATCACACATTTTTTCAGTGTTTCAGCTTATATAGTTATAACATAGGTTGGGGGATCTAGGTTCAAATTTAGGGGTGTTCTGACTTACAGCGAATGCCGACTTAAATCAGCTGTCAGGAACAGAACTCTGACGATAAACGAGGACCCCCTATTTATTAAACAAATTTTATCCAAGGTATGTTATCACTGGATCAGACTTTAAATCTAACTCAAGTTAAACAAAAAAATAAATAAATTAAAGAGAACTGAGCAAAAAGATAAATTAAGACAACTGCTACTTGGTAACTTAACTCAGCACTGTTGACAGGTGTATTTATTGTATTTATTTATTCATTAATTTCGTATAACAAATTTACTATCAAGTTAATCTATATGGTAAGGATATTATTTTGATCAAGATTTGGAACCACAGGATCAGGTAATAAGGCTGTAAGAGCTTTCCCAAATTTACGCAAAAAATTAGGTAAGGTGATGGCTTCGCCTCTGGCAACTTTTATAAACTGTGTACTGTATACAGGTATACCTCACCCAACGTCGTTAATTGGTTCCAGGAGAGACGACTTAAGTCGAAAAACTAATTAAATCGAATTAGCTTGTCTCTAGGCTAGGCTACGCCAAATTTACTTGTCTAGGCTAAACCGAAAATAACCATTCCTAGTTCTGTACTTTATTCATGAATGCAATTTTCAATAATATATGGTTAATAAGAATCTATTTTAAGCTTACACACTAATAAATTTTATTTTTTAATACTGCATAGTACAAAAAAAAGTACAGGTAATTAAATTTACGAATACAATTTGGTGATGTTTACTGTACATCGCGCATGCTTTATTTATGAATGTGGTTTGCTATGACATGATAAAATAAAAGCCTTTTTTAAGGGGAAATACAAATACAGAAATTATTATCATTTTGCAATAATAATAATAATAAAAAAAAATAATTTATTTTAAATTTACCTTGGTGGTTTACATCACGATTGTTTATGGCGAGTTTTTTTTCTGGGTATATGCGAGAAGCCACGATATGTTGAAATAGTAAAATTTTCAGTATTTTCATTATTTCATTGATTTTTTTTTCATTATTTTATTGATTAAAAAAAAAATTTATTTCCCAGAATAAGAAAAATAAAACAGTGAAAAATAGTAAAAAACATAAATTTAAACACGTAACTCTGCAGAATAGAAAATACGATGCCGGTATCAGCGTTTCGGAAAACGCAAAGGGTCATACCTACGTGAGATAGTACAGTGATCCCTCGTTTATCGCGGGGGTTAGGTTCCTGGACTGACCGCGATAGGTGAATTTCAGTGAAGTAGGATCACCGTTTATGTACATAGGTATTTTCCATTTATTTTTATGTTTACTGTATAAACCTTCCCTGTACAGTAATCCCTCACTCTATCACGATTCACCTCTCGCGAATTCACTGTATAGCGATTTTTTTTTTTTTTTTTTTTCCAAAATTTAAATTTTTATTAATTTATTTTTTTTTTTTACGATTATTGTGACACCAGGATGGGCCAAAAACTGATAAAATAAAACAGCCATTATCAGGCTGTAAAGAGAAACAGAGATGGAGAGTGTAATGACCTGTCAGATGTGAAGGGATTATAAAAGATGTGTAATGAATCTCCAGCTCTCTGCTGGGTTTTAATATACCTCTGCATTACTTTCATGATGTCTATTCCAATAATTCTCCTCAGATATTATTATTATTATTATTATTATTATTGGCAACAATAATTTTCCTTTGATGATGATTGTGGAGATTATTATTATTATTATTATTATTATTATTATTAAGGGCTCATCATTGTTTGTACATCTGTTGTTTTATTTATTTTAATTTTTGTGTACAGTGCCCCTCCCTAGCTGGCTGGGACAAAGAGAGTGTGGAGGGTTGGGTAGAATAGAATGTTGGAGAGAGAGAGAGAGAGAGAGAATCTTTAATTAACTCTTGTTCATTCAACCAAAACTACATTATTTATTGAAAAAAAAATGGTTTAATTAAAAATTCGTAATAATAATGATATTAATAATAATTATAATAATAATAATCTCCACAATCATCATCAAAGGAAAATTATTGTTAAAAATAATAACAATTATAATAATAAAAATAATAATAATAATAATTATATTAATAAGATCTAAGGAGAATTTTTGGAATAGACATCATGAGAGTAATGCAGAGGTATATTAAAACCCATCAGAGAGCTGGATATTCATTACACATATTTTGTAATCCCTTACATCTGACAGGTCATTGCACTCTCCATCTGTATCTCTTTACAGCCTGATAAAGGCTGTTTTATTTTATCATTTTTTTGGTCCATCCTGGTGTAATCTAAAAAAAAAAAAAAAAAAAAAAAAATTATTTTGGTAAGGTGTTCCTACTTTGCGAAAATTCACCTATCGCGACGGGTCCCGGAACCTAACCCTCGCGATAAACGAGGGATCACTGTACTGTTAACAAACCACCCTTTACTTCATAAATAACAGCATGCAAGCATAAATTTATATGAAAGTGATAGATAAACTTACTGTGAATGAGGTGGTAATGACATGACATACTCATGTACATAGGTATTTTGCAATTATTTTTACGTTTGCTGTATAAACCCTCCCTGCATTGTTAAAAAAACCACCCTTTACTTTATAAATAACAGCATGCAACGTAAATTTATATGAACGTGATAGGTAAACTTACCGTGAATGAGGTGGTAATGACGTTTGTAGACTCCAGAGGAAATTATTCCGCAGCCAATAACAGCTTTACGGCTGCTTTTTACGAGCGAAGAACATGATAATGGGGAGTTGCTGTCGCTGTTTCTTCTTTTGTTGGCAGATGGTCTTGTAAGGAATCATGGCATCGTCAAGAAGATTGCAGAAGGTCACCGAACGAACCATATTATCGTCTTGTACCTGCTAGAGTTGTTGGACTGCTTTCACATACTCATACATGGCTGCCAAATGTTCAAGTGTAAGGCCAGGTTCTTCAATTTCTTCGTGCGTTTCCTGAAGTTCTTCTTCTTCCTCTTCGCTCGCTGAATTTGTCATTTCTTCCAAGTCTTCATCAGTCAAAGTCTGCGAGTGGCAGTCACTCAGTTCATTCACATCTTCGGGAGTCATATATTTAAAGCCTTCTCCTCCTAGCAATGCAGCCAACTTCACAGCTTTCGCAACTGCCGAGTTATGGACTTCGTCAGGAGCAAATCCCTTGTAGTCGTGGATGACTTCGGGCCACAACTGCTTCCAGCTGGCATTCATTGTGGCCGGCTTCATGTCTTTTATTGCATTCTGAATATTTTGAAGGCATGTAGCAATCGTGTAATTACGCCAGTACGTTTTCATTGAGAATTCTTTGTCCGAATCCATGGATTCAACCAGGTTCGCCAGGGCATTTCGTGTGTAGAGGGCCTTGAACGCACTAATAACGCCTTGATCCATAGGCTGAATCAGTGATGTCGTATTCGGTGGCAGGAACTCTACTTGAACACTGTTATATTCGAGATTAGTTGCGTGGCCACCAGCATTATCCATCAAAAGAAGGACTTTAAATTCAAGGCCTTTTTCTGCAAGATAAATTTTGACCTGAGGGATAAAGCATTGGTGAAACCAGTCCTATGTGAGGCAAATGGAAAATGGCAAATGGAATTTAATGTTGAAAAATGTAAAGTAGTTAAAATGGGTACTATAAAAGACAATACTAGTTATAAGCTAAATAACCATGAAATCATGAGTTCTCAGTGTGAAAGGGATTTGGGAGTTCTTGTGAGTAGTAGTCTTAAGCCAAGAGAGCAATGCACAGCAATCAGAAATAAAGCAAACAGAATTTTAGGATTTATCTCAAGAAGCGTCAGCAATAGGACGGAAAAAGTTATTTTGCAGCTCTATCTTGCATTAGTTAGGCCCCATTTAGATTATGCTGTGCAATTCTGGTCACCCTATTATAGAATGGAAATTGAATCCTTGGAGAGAGTGCAACGAAGAATGACCAAGATGATACACAATATCAAAAATCTACCATATGAGGACAGATTAAAAAAACTTAATCTACATTCTCTAGAGAGGCGAAGAGTTAGGGGGGATATGATTGAAGTGTATAAATGGTTTAAAGGGATTAACAAGGGAGATATTAATAAAGTTTTAAAAATTCATGATCAAACCAGAACTCGTAATAATGGATTTAAGCTTGATAAATTTAGGTTCAGAAGGGAAATTGGTAAAAATTGGTTTGGTAATAGAGTAGCTGATGCATGGAACAAGCTTCCTAGTATGATAGTAAATGCCAATACCTTAGACACCTTCAAATGTAGATTAGATAGACATATGACAGAGGTAGGGTGGGTATGAATAGGTTAGTGCTTATTAGAAAAATCATAAAAAGAAAAAACAGAATAAATAAGTAGAGTAGAATAGAATAGGTTAGACATGCTGAAAATACAATTAAAAAATGGAGCTGCCTCGTGTGTGCCAGTAGGCATGTTGCAGTGTCCTCTATTCTTATGTTCTTATGTTATGCATCCAATACACTGGCAGCAGATTCTTGTTTTTGTTCTTCAAAGCCCTAGGGTTCTTTTGACTAGTAGATAAGCCCGGGCTTTAACATGAAGCCCACAGAATTTCCGCACATGATGAGGGTAATGCAATCTTTGTACGCTTTAAATCCCGGGGCTTTAGAAAAGTGCGAGACGGCATTCTCTTTTAAAATAACCCAGTTTCATCCATGTTGAAGACTTGGTCAGGAGCATATTCCCCTTCGGCGATAATTTTCTAGAAATCGTTGTTCACGTAATCATCTGCTGCAGCTGTATCTGCAGAGGCAGCTTCGCCATAAACCGAAATGCTTTTTAGGCCAGAGCGTTTTTGAAATTTGGCGAACCATCCCTTGCTTGCCACGAACGATTGCATCCTCGGTGGAGAATCGCTGGAGGGTCCTGGTTGTGGGTCGAAGATATCTTCTCTCCCCTCCTCCTCTCCACGGTCGCCACTGTGGTCGTCGGGTTCGTTTGCAGCGAATGTCTCGTACAGCTTCTTCGCCTTTGTTTGTATGATATTGCTGTCTATGTTGATGTTCTTTCTGCAATCAGCAATCCACAGGGCCAAAGCAGATTCCATCTGCACTGTTATCTTATTGCGGGATGTTACGACCCTCTTCGCTGATTTATTAAAGAAATAGTCGCCGTTTTCCTGATATTTGCCTCGTCCTTTTTGATGTAGCGAACAGTAGGTTCATTGAGGCCAAAATAGCGGCTGACATCCGCAAACCTTTTTCCTTCTTTCAGCATATCTAACAGTTTCACCTTATCCGTTATGGTTAACATCTTCCTTTGCCGCTTAGGCTCACTACCAGAAGCCTTAGAAGATGAAGGACGCTTGGGAGGCATTGCAGAGGTTGAAATACGTGAGTAAAATAATCACAAGCAAAATGTATTAAGAAGCACAACATGAACGGCGCACACGTGAGTTAGACTGAATGAGTGAGGTGAGACAATGGAAGATGGTGGGAGAACCAAACTTCAATCAAAATGCCAATCAGAACCCATGATACAGAACATACAGAAAAACAATTCTGTGATTTGTCATCTCCCACCCTTTCATCCAATAGCATTTCATGAACTATCTCACTTTGGTGCGAGCCTTTGCGTTTTCCAAGACGCCAATACATTGTACGCTATCGGACAGTATTTTACATGGTGCAATACTGTGAGTTATATGTTTAAATTTATGTTTTTTTACTGTTTATTACTGTTTTATTACTCTTAGCCTAGGAAATACTTGTTTTATCAATAAAATAATGAAAATTTCAATATGTACTAGCTCACGTAGGTGCGACCCTTTTCGTTTTCCAAAATGCTGATACCGGTATCGTATTTTACATGGTGCAATACTGTTAGTATTTATGAGTTTTACTATTTTTTACTGTTTTATTATTCTTAGGCTAAGAAATACATTTTTTTAGCAATAAAATCTTGAAACTACCGGAAATTTTAATATATGCTAGCTCACGTAGGTATGACCATTTTCGTTTTCTGAAACGCTGATACCGGTATCGTATTTTACATGTTGCAGAGTTACATGTTCAAATTTATGGTTTTTTTTTACTATTTCTTTCTGTTTTATCATTTGTAGACTGGGAAATACATTTTTTTTTATCAATAAAATTATGAAAAATTTTTTTTTAATAAAATAATGAAAATACTGAAAAATTTTATTTCTTAAAATTTTAATATTTTCGCATATACCCAGAAAAAAAAATTGCCCCAAAATCCGTGATACAGTGAATCCGCGATAGGTGAACCGCCATATAACGAGGGAACACTGTACATATTAAAATTTCCAGTACTTTCTTTATTTTATTGATAAAAAAGGACGAGGATGCATATGTTTTGTCACACTTCCGTATCAGCTGATGCGCCCGCACACGCTATTTCCCTGACAATATTATATTAAAAATATGTTTGCTGTTTGTTCTTAATGCTTTTTTTCAATTTTCTTCTAATATCCGATCGCATTAAGTGGTAGAAGAGGAGTAGGATGCGGGAGAACGAACCTCTATCGGCAAACGTTTTGCTACTTCCGTATCAGCTGATGCACCCTCACACGCTATTTCCCTGACGATATTATATTAAAAATAAGTTTCTGTTTGTTCTTAATGCTTTTATTCAATTTTCTTCATAATATCCGATTGAATTAAGCGGTACAAGAGGAGTAGGATGCGGGAGAACGAACCTCTATCAGCAAACGTTTTGCTACTTCCGTATCAGCTGATGCACCCTCACACGCTATTTCCCAGACAATATTATATTAAAAATAACTTTGCTGTTTGTTCTTAATGCTTTTTTTCAATTTTCTTCATAATATCTGATCATAGCTAGTTTATCATCCAGCGTTATAGCATGACACTTAGCACTTACACTAGGAATTTTCTTAGGTGCTATGGGGGCAAAATATAAGGTCACAAATGAATGAGAATGAGAGTAGCCGATAAACACGTATACCGTGTATAAACTAATGAATTCAAAACAATATCGGTTTCGCGGGAATGACGAGTGATGACACCTAACGGTAGATATTGGAACTACTGTACGTATTTAAATAAGATTTTATATGCTTTTATTCTTATTTATTGTACAATAACATGATTTTATGTCCTTTTGTTTTTATTTATTGTACAGTAGCATGATTTCATGTGCTTTTAATGGTTTTCTAGTGATATTATGATTCCAATATTTGTAGCGGTCAGACATAAAGTTGATTATAATGACGTAAGCTTTATTTTTATTAATTTTTTCTTTTTCCATATATATTTTTGAAAACCGACGTATAATCGAGAACGACTTAACTCGAAACGGCGTAAGCAGAGGTATACCTGTATATATATATATATATATATATATATATATATATATATATATATATATATATATATATATATATATATATATACATACATATACAATGTTCCCTCGCTATATCGCAGTTCACCTATCGCGAATTGAGTGCATCACGGTTTTTTTTTATGGCAAAAAAAAAATAAAAATAAAATAAATGAGTGTGACACCAGGACGGGCCAAAAAATAATAAAATAAAACTTCTTTAATTGGGCCTGGGCACAAAGAATACATAAAGTAAAGAGAAACAGAGATGCAGAGTGTAATGACCTGTCAGATGTGAAGGGATTATAAAAGATGCGTAATGAATATCCAATTCTCTGCTGGGTTTTAATATACCTCTGCATTACTTTTATGATGTCTATTTGAAAAATTCTCCTTAGATCTTATTATTATTATTATTATTATTGGCAACAATAATATTCCTTTGATGATGATTGTGGCTAGTACAGTGGTAACGCGCTGGCCTCGCGTTTGCGAGGTCAACATATCGGTTCCCGTTCAGGACTGAGAGTTTAAGCAGTTTACTTGGAAGGTTACTGCTGTGGCTGGACACCACAGTGGGCAATGCCTCTGATAGGAGGGCTAAAACTGCAAACTTTAACTTTAACTTTTATTATTATTATTATTATTGTAGTTATTATAATTATTATTATTATTATTATTATTATTATTATTATTATTATTATTATTATTAAGGGCTCATCATTGTTTGTATGTCTGTTGGTTTATTTACTTTATTTGATAACTGTGTACAGTGCCCCCTCCCTAGTTGGCTGGGACAAAGGGAGTTTGGGGGGATGGGTAGAATAGAATGTTGGAGAGAGAGAGAGAGAGATGCATCCTTTTAAAGTTCCATTAGGAAATGAAGACAGAGTGAATTTAAAATGGAGAGAAGTTTATTATTAGATTCTCTCTCTCTCTCTCTCTCTCTCTCTCTCTCTCTCTCTCTCTCTCTCTCTCTCTCTCTCTCTCTCTCTCTCTCTCTCTTACTTTGTTTGGGGTTTATCTAATTTTCAAGATTATAGTATTATTAATATTCCTTGGTTCTAAACATTATTTTATCTATCTGCACGAAAATTTAACATAAATAGTGTCATCTGAGAGCAAAAGAAAACGTATACAATTCTTTCAGTGAAAATGTATATCAGACTGTATTCATGGGAAACTTAAATGAAATATATATATATATATATATATATATATATATATATATATATATATATATATATATATATATATATATATATATATATATATATATTCTCTACACGCTGACGATATTTTATCGAAAGTTTGTTTGCTGTTTGACAGAGAGAGAGGGAGAGAAACATCTTTATTTAACTCTTGTTCGTTCAACCAAAACTACATTATTTATTGTAAAAATAATGGTTTAATGACAAATTCGTAATAATAATAATAATCATAATCATAATAATCTCCACAATCATCATCAAAGGAAATTACTGTCGCCAATAATAATAATACTTAAAATAATAAGATCTAAGGAGAATTTTTGGAATAGACATCATGAAAGTAATGCAGAGGTATATTAAAACCCAGCAGAGAATTGGATATTCATATCTTTTATAATCCCTTCACATCTGACAGGTCATTACACTCTCCATCTCTGTTTTTCTTTACTTTATGTATTCTTCATGCCCAGGCCCGATAAAGGCTGTTTTATTTTATTATATTTTGGCCCGTCCTGGTGTCACAATCATAATTATTATTTTTTTTTTTAAATATTGTGCTCCTATCGTGGCCGGTCCCGGAACCAAACCCCCGCGATAAATGAGGGAACACTGTATATATATATATATATATATATATATATATATATATATATATATATATATATATATATATATATATATATATATATATATATATATATATACACACTGTACAGTGATCCCTCGCTGGATCGCGTTTTCACTGTGCCATGGGTTTTTTTTTTTTGGCAAATTATTATTTTACTGTTTTGGGTATACGCAAAAATATTAAAATATTGAAAAAATAAAAATTTTCAGTATTTTAATTTTTTTATTAAAAAAAACAAATTTCATTATTTAGTTGATAAAAAATGTAAAGGGTGTTTTTTTTAGCAGTGCAAAGAGGGCTTACACAGTATGTAATCGTAAAAATAATTGTAAAATACCTATGTACATGAGTATGTCATGTAATTACCACTTCATTCACCGTAATTTTATCTATCACTTTCATATAAATTTACGTTGCATGCTGTTATTTATAAAGTAAAGGGTGTTTTTTTAACAGTGCAGGGAGGGTTTATACAGTAAGTAAACATAAAAATAATTGTAAAATACCTATGTACATGAGAATGTCACGTCACCACCACCTCATTCACGGTAAATTTTCCTATCACTTTCATATAAGTTTACGTTGCATGCTGTTATTTATAAAGTAAAGGGTGTTTTTTTAACAGTGCAGGGAGGGTTTATACAGTACATAAACGTAAAAATAATTGTAAAATACCTATGTATATGAGTATGTCACGTCATCATCACCTCATTCACGGTAAGTTTTCCTATCACGTTCATATAAATTTACGTTGCATGCTGTTATTTATAAAGTAAAGGGTGTTTTTTTAAGTGTAGGGAGGGTTTATACAGTACGTAAACATAAAAATAATTGTAAAATACCTATGTATATGTGTATGTCACATAATCATCACCTCATTCAGGGTAAGTTTTCCTATCACTTTCATAAAAATTTACATTGCTTGCTGTTATTTATAAAGTAAAGGGTGTTTTTTTAACAGTGCAGGGAGGGTTTATACAGTACGTAAACGTAAAAATAATTATAAAACACCTATGTATGTTAGTATGTCACTTCATCATCACCTCATTCACGGTAAGTTTTCCTATCACTTTCATATAAATTTATGTTGCATGCTGTTATTTATAAAGTAAAGGGTGTTTTTTTAACAGTACAGGGAGGGTTTATACAGTATGTAAACGTAAAAATAATTATAAAACACCTATGTATGTTAGTATGTCACTTCATCATCACCTCATTCACGGTAAGTTTTCCTATCACTTTCATAAAAATTTACGTTGCTTGCTGTTATTTATAAAGTAAAGGGTGTTTTTTTTAACAGTGCAGGGAGGGTTTATACAGTACGTAAACGAAAAAATAATTGTAAATGAGTATGTATGTCACGTCATTATCACCTCATTCACCATAATTTTATCTATCACTTTCATAAAAATTTACGTTGCTTGCTGTTATTTATAATGTAAAGGGTGTTTCTTTAACAGTGCAGGGAGGGTTTATACAGTACGTAAATGAAAAAATAATTGTAAATGAGTATGTATGTCACGTCATTATCACTTCATTCACCGTAATTTTATCTATCACTTTCATAAAAATTTACGTTGCTTGCTGTTCTTTATAATGTAAAGGGTGTTTTTTTAACAGTGCAGGGAGGGTTTATACAGTACATAAACGAAAAAATAACTGTAAATGAGTATGTATGTCACGTCATTATCACCTCATTCACCGTAATTTTATCTATCACTTTCATAAAATTTACGTTGCTTGCTGTTATTTATAATGTAAAGGGTGTTTTTTTAACAGTGCAGGGAGGGTTTATACAGTACGTAAACGAAAAAATATTTGTAAAGGAATATGTATGTCACGTCATTATCACCTCATTCACCGTAATTTTGTCTATCACTTTCATAAAAATTTATGTTGCTTGCTGTTATTTATAATGTAAAGGGTGTTTTTTCAACGGTGCAGGGAGGGTTTATACAGAACGTAAACGAAAAAATAATTGTAAATGAGTATGTCACGTCATCATCACATTCACGGTCAGTTTTCTTATCACTTTCATAAAAATTTACGTTGCTTGCTGTTATCTATAATGTTCAGGGTGTTTTTTTTAACAGTGCAGGGAGGGTTTATACAGTACGTAAACGAAAAAATAATTGTAAATGATATGTATGTCACGTCATTATCACCTCATTCACTGTAATTTTATCTATCACTTTCATAAAAATTTACGTTGCTTGCTGTTGTTTATAATGTAAAGGGTGTTTTTTTAGCAGTACAGGGAGGGTTTATACAGTGTAAACGTAAAAATATATTAAAATATCTATGTCCATATAGGCGGATCCTACTTCGCGGATTTCCTTGTTCGCGGCGGGTCCCGGAACCGAACTACCGCGATAAGTGAGGCAACACTGTATATATATATATAATGATGATGATGATCTTTTCTTATCGTAATCCTCTTTGTACTCGTGGAAGTGTATTTTTTTTATTTATTTATTATTATTTTTTTTTAAGGTGTTCCTACTCCGCGGAAATTCACCTATCGCGGCCGGTCCCGAAACCGAACCCCCACGCTAAACGAGGGATTACTGTGTATATATATATATATATATATATATATATATATATATATATATATATATATATATATATATATATATATATATATATATATATTTTTCCCCCAAGAAAAATGTTTTATGAAAAAATTTAGAGCAAGTGCTTGTAAGTATAAAGTTACTAACTTTTCATAAATTTCAAAAGAAATAATTCTATATGCCGTGTTCTTGAAATTATATAATATTCCCCTATCATTGACTTATATACACTCACCTCTCAGTGTAATGCGAGGATAGGTTCTCAAAAGGCTCGTGTAGTATAAATTACACGTACTTTAAATAGTCTATTTCCATAAGGAATAATGTCAATATACATAGGTACGTTCCACACATAAAAAAAGCTAAATAAAACACATTTTACACGTACATAACCAAGCTAAAATACGTATGTAAGGTAAAAATTAATAAGTACAGTATTAAAGATATACAGATTAACAGAATAATAAAGAAACTAACTCACTCTGTATATGGTAGACACCAGGTGTATGGTGGCGGTGATCACAGTGTTAAGCCATAACTACTTTCTGACTGAGATTTTCACCCTTATGGGAGTGACTTTTTCACATAAGGCCTTGTTATACTATTTCAACATTGACTTATGACCCTCTCTCTCTCTCTCTCTCAATTTATTAAATTTATTCATTTATTTTTGATTTATTTATTTATCACTCTACATACGGTGAACACCAGGTGTGTAATTCCTTATTTTACTAGTGTAACAATGATTAATGACTCTCTCTCTCTTTATTCAATTTATTTAATTATTTGTCTATATATATATATATATATATATATATATATATATATATATATATATATATATATATATATATATATATATATATATATATATATACATACAGCAATCCCTAGCTATTTCGCGGTTCACCTATCGCGGATATATATATATATATATATATATATATATATATATATATATATATATATATATATATATATATATATATATATATATATATATACACAGCAATCCCTCGCTATTTCGCGGTTCACCTATCGCGGATATATATATATATATATATATATATATATATATATATATATATATATATATATATATATATATATATTATATTTTTTATTTTTTTTTTTAATTTTATTATTTTTTTGTTAAAGATTATTGTGACACCAGGATGGGACAAAAAATGATAAAATAAAACAGCCTTTATCAGACTGTAAAGAGACACAGATGGAGAGTGTAATGACCTGTCAGATGTGATTACCTAATTGTGTTTACGGGAAAGAGCCCAAAGCTCGTATCTTCCCGTCTCCTCATCGGTTCCATTTTAGACTTAGTGATACTTATCATACCTGTCCTTAAAACTATGGATTGAGATAGCATTAACCACCTCCTCGCTTAGCCAATTCCAATTATCAACTACTCTTACACTGAAAAAGTATTTCCTTACATCCTGCAAAGATGTTTTCTTACCAAGCTTCAAACTATGACCTCTAGTTCTAGAGCCAGCCATATCAAAATATCCATCCCTATCCACTCTATCATAACCAGGAAGGAATTTAAAGACTGTCACCATATCCCCCCTCACTCTTCTAGCTTCGAGTGATGGTAAGTCTAATTCCCTCAGCCTCTCATCATAACTGAGATTGCGTATTTCTGGTACCAGTTTCGTGGCATGTCTTTGAACTTTTTCAAGCTTAGCTATGTGCTTTTTCAAGTGCCGATTCCAAAAGGGGGCTGCATATTCGAGTTTTGGCCTCACATAGGTTACATAAATATTTCTGAACATTTCCTTGTCCATGTGCCTGAAGGCTACCCTTACATTTGATAAGAATGCATATGCTGCCCTTACTATGCCATTTATATGTATTTCTGGAGACAAATCTGCCAGTATGTTTACTCCTAGATCTCTCTCATTTTCTGTCTCTTGAAGTTGTACTCCAGCCACCGAGTAGTCAAGCTTGGGCCTTCTTGCACTTGTACCCATTCTCATTACCTTACATTTTGAAGTATGGAATTTCATTAGCCACTTTTCTGACCACTCATGCAGATTATTTAGATCCTCCTGAAGTTCTCTACCATTGTTCTCGTTTTTTACTTTCTTCACAATCTTTGCATCATCTGCAAACATATTCATGAATGAATTTACAGACTCTAGTAGGTCATTTACATATACAAGGAACAAAAGTGGCCCTAAAACTGAACCCTGTGGAACTCCACTACTAACTCTTCTCCATTCAGACACTGAGTGTCTTACTCTAACCCTCTGTTCCCTTCCTTCAAAGTAAGTTTTTATCCATTCCAAAACATTTCCACCTATTCTGGCCATTGATTGCAGCTTCCTAATAAGTCTCCCATGTGGAACAGTGTCAAACGCTTTCTGGAAGTCTAGGAATATGCAATCTGCCCAGCCCTCTCTTTCCTGTAAGATTTGGCTTACCTCATCATAAAATTCTAATAAGTTTGTTACTGTTGATCTACCTTCTCTGAAGCCATGTTGCCTCACTGACAAAAGGTTGAAGGATTCCAAGTGAAGAGAGATATGTTTCCTTAGTAGTTTCTCCATAACTTTGCAAACTATGCTGGTCAAGGAAACTGGTCTATAGTTCAGAGCCGTATCCCTCCTTCCCTTTTTGAAGATAGGTATCACATTCGCTTGTTTCCAGCATCTTGGAATCTCCCCCGACTCCAGTGACTCCTTAAATATGATACTTAGTGCCAATGATATTGTGTTTGCGCATTTTTTAAGCACATGAGGGGATATGTCATCAGGACCTGTAGCTTTATGAACATCTAATTCCATCAGCGCTTTGCATACCTCTGTGGCTGTAAGGTTGATGTTCTCTAATACCGGCCCTTGAGCTTCTATCACTGCAATCTGAGGGGGTGGGGTATTTTCTACTGTAAATACTGACTGAAACTCCTTGTTCAATTCTTTGCAGATCTCTTCATCCGTGAAGGGATTATAAAAGATGTGTAATGAATATCCAGCTCTCGGCTGGGTTTTAATATGCCTCTGCATTACTTTCATGATGTCTATTCCAATAATTCCCCTTAGATCTTATTATTATTATTATTATTACCATTATTGGCAACAATAATTTTCCTTTGATGATGATTATGGAGATTATTATCATTATTATTATTATTAGTATTAAGAGCTCATCATAGTTTCTACATCTTTTGGTTTATTTACTTTAATAACTGTGTACAGTGCCCCTCCCTAGTTGGCTGGGACAAAGAGAGTGATTACCTAATTGTGTTTACGGGAAAGAACCCAAAGCTCGTATCTTCCCGTCTCCTCATCGGTTCCGTTTTCTACTTAGTGATACTTATCATACCTGTCCTTAAAACTATGGATTGAGATAGCATTAACTACCTCCCCGCTTAGCCAATTCCAATTATCAACTACTCTTACACTGAAAAAGTATTTCCTTACGTCCTGCAAAGAAGATTTCTTACGAAGCTTCAAACTATGACCTCTAGTTCTAGAGCCTGCCATATCAAAATATCCATCCCTATCCACTCTATCATAACCATGAAGGAATTTAAAGACTGTCACCATATCCCTCCTCAGTCTTCTAGCTTCGAGTGATGGTAAGTCTAATTCCCTCAGCCTCTCACCATAACTGAGATTACGTATTTCTGGCAAAAGTTTCGTGGCTTGTCTCTGAACTTTTTCAAGCTTAGCTATGTGGTTTTTCAAGTGCGGATTCCGAAAGGGGGCTGCATATTCGAGTTTTGGCCTCACATAGGTTACATAAATATTTCTGAACATTTCCTTGACAATGTGCCTGAAGGCTACCCTTACATTTGATAAGAATGCATATGCTGCCCTTACTATGCCATTTATATGTATTTCTGGAGACAAATCTGCCAGTATGTTTACTCCTAGATCTCTCTCATTTTCTGTCTCTTGAAGTTGTACTCCAGCCACCGAGTAGTCAAGCTTGGGCCTTCTTGCACTTGTACCCATTCTCATTACCTTACATTTTGAAGTATTGAATTTCATTAGCCACTTTTCTGACCACTCATGCAGACTATTTAGGTCTTCCTGAACTTCTCTACTATTGTTTTCGTTTCCTACTTTTTTCACAATCTTTGCATCATCTGCAAACATATTCATGAATGAATTTACAGACTCTAGTAGGTCATTTACATATACAAGGAACAAAAGTGGCCCTAAAACTGAACCCTATGGAACTCCACTACTAACTCTTCTCCATTCAGACACTGAGTGTCTTACTCTAACCCTCTGTTCCCTTCCTTCTAAGTAAGTTTTTAGCCATTTCAAGACATTTCCTCCTATTCTAGCCACTGTTTGCAGCTTCCTAATAAGTCTCCCATGTGGAACAGTGTCAAATGCTTTCTGGAAGTCTAGGAATATGCAATCTGCCCAGCCCTCTCCTTCCTGTAAGATTCGGCTTACCTCATCATAAAACTAATAAGTTTGTTACTGTTGATCTACCTTCTCTGAAGCCATGTTGCCTCACTAACAAAAGGTTGAAGGATTCCAAGTGAAGAGAGATATGTTTCCTTAGTAGTTTCTCCATAACTTTTGCAAACTATGCTGGTCAACAAAACTGGTCTGTAGTTTAGATCCGTATCCCTCCTTCCCTTTTTGAAGATAGGTATCACGTTTGCTTGTGTCCAGCATCTTGGAATCTCCCCTGACTCCAGTGACTTTTTAAATATGATACTTAGTGCCACTGATATTGAGTTTGCGCAATTTTTAAGTACATGAGGGGATATGTCATCAGGACCTGTAGCTTTATGAACATCTACCTCCATCAGCGCTTTGCATACCTCTGTGGCTGTAGGGTTGATGTTCTCTAATACCGGCCCTTGAGCTTCTATCTCTGCAATCTGAGGGGGTGAGGTATTTTCTACTGTAAATACTGACTCAAACTCCTCGTTCAATTCTTTGCAAATCTCTTCATCCGTCTCAGTGATGCTTCCATCCGCTCTCTTTATCCTTAAAACCTGTTCTTTTACCTTCAGTTTTCCTCTGATAAAGCTGTGGAAAAGCTTGGGATTTTCTTTAGCCTTCCTGGTGATGTCCCTCTCATAGTCTCTCTCTGCCTCTCTTCTTTTACTTAGGTAGTCATTGCTTGCTCTTTTGTAGGTTTGCCAGGCATTTATGTTTTTTCTCCACTGGGGAGAGAGAGAGAGAGAGATCTTTAGTTAACTCTTGCTCATTCAAACATAACTACATTATTTATTGTAAAAATAATGGTTTAATTACAAATTCGTAATAATAATGATATTAATTATAATTATAATAATAATCTACTATCATCATCAAAGGAAAATTATTGTTAAACAAAAAAATAATAATAATTATAAGATATAAGGAGAATTTTTGGAATAGACTTCATTAAAGTAATGCAGTGGTATATTAAAACCCAGCAGAGAGCTGGATATTCATTACACATCTTTTATAATCCCTTCACCTCTGAGAGGTCATTACACACTCCATCTGTTTCTCTTTACAGCCTGATAAGGGCTGTTTTATTTTATCATTTTTGGACCGTCCTTGTGTCATAATCATCTTTAAAATATATATATATATATATATATATATATATATATATATATATATATATATATATATATATATATATATATATATATATATATGATATATATATATATATATATATATATATATATATATATAGATTATTATTATTATTATTATTTTTTTATTTTTTTTTTTTTTGTGTTCCTACTTCGCGAAAATTCACCTATCGCAGCTGGTCCCTGAACCGAACCCCCGCAATAAACGAGGGATTACTGTATATATATATATATATATATATATATATATATATATATATATATATATATATATATATATATATTTACAGAGAGAGAGAGGGAGAAAGAGAGAGTCATAAATCATTGCTCTACTTGTACAACAATGACTTATGTGGAAAATCACTGCAATTAAGGGTGAAAATCCATTTTATAGTTGTAGTTGGGGTTCATACAAGAGGCGGTCGCTTCATTACTAAACTGAACCATTTTTTTCTGATTTTTCTCGTGCACGTTATTCACGCATTTCAATTTTTTTTACTATTATTTTCAAGACGCATTATTTCAATTTTGCATAGTTTAAAGTCACGTAAAATGCGAGGTGTCTGTATTATGTGTTTTGATTTCATACAAGTTTATGTACTTTACCAGACTAGGTTCTAGTAACCTCGGACTGTGTGGTACTCTAAACAGGGGAAATGCACAAAGCTATGTCACACTCCCTGCACATATATGTTTTATTTTTATTTTGCATGGTCTTTGTGCTGTAGTATTACAACATGACAAATACATCTTGGTTTTAGTACATTTTCTGTTGGTGGGAGAAGTTCTGGAAAGTCTTTCTATCAGACGTAATGCCTCTTCTCGTAGTGCTTTCAAAACTCGCCAGTCGACAAATAATTTGTTTCAGTCACAATTAGATCCATAATATATGGTTCAAAACCTCTAAACAATAGGCAGCCTCTTCGATTCTGACACAGAATAAGAATTAGTAATGCTAGAAGAACTGTCAAATAAAAACTCAGTTGGCCTGAATCTTGTAGACGACTCTCAATGCCACGGAGTTGTGTCACTCATCCCCCACCCTCTTCCTATGCGCTGTGACATTTTTCGCTCATCTAACACAAGCAGAAGGCCAACCCTCCTTTTTTCTATGCATGGTACAAGTATCATGTGCATCGTCATCACCTTCATCTATATTGCCAAATAAATAATGTTCTTTTGTTCATAAAGTAGTTTAATTTTCACTGTCACTCTCCACTCTTCTGTGTGACAATGATGCAGTTCCCTGCTGCAAATGAGAACAATCTCCATCTCCAATACTCCACCCTACTACGTCATACTAGAGGAAGATACATCTCCTTGCTCCTCGCTTTTCCATGCAAATTTAGTACTGCAGGATCATCAACTTTTTTAAATTTCACTAGAATCATGATCAACTATAGGCGCCTAAGTCACTATTTCACTAGTTTTAGCAACAGCTTCTCCATCATCACCAACACATGCGACAGTTTCACCATCGCCAAACACTTGATTCATGTATGGCAAGACTGAAAATATTTCAAGATATCGATTTACACTTACCAGAGGGAATGGCGCCCATATAAAATTATTAATATAACCTTATGCGACTAACCCACAGAGATCACCTTTTGGGAAACACAGGCCAACCTTATGCAGTTAGCAGGTAAAGGGCTAAATAGTCTGCATGAGTGGCTAATGGAATTCAATACTTCAAAATATATGGTACTGAGAATGGATACAAGTGCAAGAAGGTCCAAGTTTGGATACTCAGTAGCAGGAGCAGAACTTCAGGAGAAGGAGAAAAATCTATCAGTAATCATATTAAGAGATTTGTCTCCAGAAATGCATAAAAAAACCCTAGCAAGGGCTGTATATGCTTTCTTAGTAAATGTTAGGGTAGCATTCAGACACATGGACAAGGAAATGTTCAGAAATATTTATGTAACTTATGTGAGACCAAAGCTTGAATATGCAGCCCACTTTTGGAATCCACACTTGAAAACCCATATAGAAGTTGGAAAAAGTTCAAAGACATGTCACAAAACTGGTTTCAGAAATACACAATGGGGGTTATCGTGACCGTTTTAACTCCCTTCATGATTTTGACAGAGTGGATAGGTATCGATATTTTGATGGCTATCTGTAGAACTAGAGGTCATAGTTTGAAGCTTTGCAAGAAAATTCCTTGCAGGATGTAATGAAGTACTTTTTTTATTGTAAGAGTAATTGATGAGATAATTAATTCTAACTCAATTTTAAGAACAGATATGATAAGTATCATTGAATACAAAAATGGAGCTGACCAGGAGATGGGGAGTTTTGAGCATAGGGCTCTTTCCCGTAAGAATAGTAAGGTAATAAACACACATTGTGCACATAGTTCGTATCTCCAAATGTTCATGAGTGGAGGAGTGTCTATTAATATCCAGTTGTTGAGTTACTTATTATTCTTTAAGGATTGATGTATTCCACCAACACTAATCACTTTTCCAACAGTCGACTCCTACTCAAGCATACAGATACCCTACCTGTAATCATTGAAAATCAGGTCAGTTAATGATTGTTCATATCTACTCCAAACCCCATTTATTGTGATAAACTTTCATTTTACCGATTTAAGAATTATTCTCACCTCCAAGGCACCTTCACTGTACTAGCAAAACCATGCCCATCTCATTTTTATAATTAAAGAACTCATAATATCCTACATTTCCTTTAATGTAGAATACTCTCAACTGTACTGAATACCTTTACTGTACCTATTATTATTTAAGCCACACATTTTAAGTCTGTTAATTCCATATTGGGTTACTACAAGAGTTACAATGGCAACTTTGGCTTTTTCATATAAGCTATTGTAAAGTTACTGAACTCGTATTTTATAACATTAATTTCTTCAGCTTGAAAGTAATTTCACCTAAGCAAAGCCCATCTTACCTACATTTATCTTGGCTCTCTCCCACCTTGCTATTGTATGTACCCTCGAAAGTTTATAGGTGTGTTTATATCCTTTGTAGATTTTCTCTGTAATTGATACTATCTAGCTTTAAATCATAGTGTCACTTTCCGTCAAGTATGAGAGTACTGCCTTACCAACTATCTCATCAGTATATGGACACCAATGAGGTTTGTGCTAAGGTCTACTTTATACTTGCACACATCTGCTTGCATTTCTATCCTGTACTATAAATCTGGGAACTTTTGGAGATTCCTTCATTAGCAGTTGTGTTTAGTAGGAGTTTTTCATCTCTTTCTAATATCCTTTACTTTCCATAGTGTTCCCGACTATATCCGCTTTCTTTTTATGTCCCTCTGTTGTGTCATCCTCTCAGAGATAAGTGGTGGCGTGTTCCAGAGTTTAGTTATATTAATGTTATAAAATTTATATTCTGTACATTACATGCAGTTTTGATATTTAGCTCATATTGTTGTGTTCCCCTGGTTTGTCTCTCTCTGCTACTCATCATCCAGAGATGGGAGTTCGTACCTGGATTACAAATTAATGCTTAATCCACACTGCATTAGAACATCTGCACCTCTTAAAGTGTTCTCATAAACCTCATATTTTATGACATTTCAACTGCAGAATTAAAATTTGTTAAAAGTTATTTTGATGTAATCGTAGTGTTTAAATTTATCACCCATTTTCTTTTGTTTTCCAATATTCCTGATATTCTCTCTTTTGTTAGAATGTAGGAAAAAATCTAACTCAATCAACCTGCATATAGTTTAGCACAAAAATTTATAGTTTATTTAAGGTTTTTTTTTTTTTAACAAATTTGCTGATTGTCAGAATAAATGCACTGAGAACCACTAATTTTTTGACTACTTGATCTTACAATTCGTTCCTCAGGCTAGATGATGTACTTTTAAATTTCATTATTGTATAGTAAAAGGAATTTCTTACTCATTAACCTATGTGGTTTATAAAACTAATATATTTGCAAACTGAATTAGTCCTTTTGTATAGAGTAAAAATATCTTATACTTATTTTACAGGAATTGTTTTGCTCAGATGTGTGTAGGGCTACAGCCTTAAAAGGAATTCATGGAAAAGATTGCATAGTTTTAATGAAACTGCTTGAGGTTGACTCTGATATACAGCACTATACACTGATAAACTTGATGTATCAAACAACATTTGCGCAGCTAAAAGAATATCTTCCAGAAATCGAAGTAGAGGCTAAGGAATTACCACCAGAGAAACTTGGTTACAACAGAGATGGTGTGTATGCTACAGATTTTAGAGCAGTTTACCACATGCCAAAGGAGGAACAATGTGATAATTCAGACGAATTGCAGTTCCGTTGTGGGTTTGCTGCAGTATTTTTAACCAAACTACTTCACAAGAGAGTAAATTATTTCAAGAACAGTTTGGGTGTACCAGTTAAGCCAAGTCATGAAGATTTTATCCTGATTGGAAAAGTAATACTTGACTTGTATTTGAAAATGCCCCTAATGATAGCTTTATTTACCCATTCGGTAAGTAATTGAAGAAATTTTCCATATTTATTGTATATTTATCTGCCTTGGCGTGTAATATTACTTTCTTATGCCCAATATATGAATATTGCTCGTTTATGTTCTGAAGTGTGTTATTTTTGTAGAATAACTTCTTCTTCTTCTTTGTCTACATCTTTTCCCACTTTTATGTAGGGTCGATGTTTCTGGCCAGTATTCTCCAATTATTTCTGTCCCATACCTCATCACCCAACAAACATTTAGACTTCAGGTCGTCATTGATGCAATCCATCCACCTACGCTTTGGTCTCCCTTTCCTTCTCCCACCCTGTATATCCATTTCCATCACCCTCCTCCCAACATACTGTTCATCCCTCCTAACGACATGACCATACCATCTTAGTCTACTTTCTTGTATCTTATCTGATAATTTACGCATAAAAAAATATGCGTAAATTATCAGATACTTCTCTAACTTTTGAGGTACTTCTAATTACCTCATTTCTGATCTTATCTCTTCTTGTCACCCCACACATTCATCTCAACATCCTCATCTCTGCCACATCCAGCTTTTTCTCTTTTGTCTTCTTTATTGCCCATGTCTCTGCTCCATACATCATCGCAGGTCTCACAACTGTTATCTGTACTGGCCATATTTTGGTTTTGGCAAAAATTTGTATTCTTTCGTGATTCGAAGTGGTGCGGAAAATGGAGGGGTAAGTGAGTCCAGCATTCACTCATTAATGGAAAAGGGAGAAAATGTATCAGTATGAGAGTTTTACCTGTAGTGTAAAAAGTGTTTTCCCAAGTTCGTGACACAGCGTTTGTGAAAGCTGAGAAGGCTTTGGCTAGAAAACATGGTGCAAGAGCATGTCCCTGTTGATGTATATATCTTGTGTGGAAAGGCACTTAAACTCTATGCAAATTTCAGTGTTGGTGCTAGCATATTGGCAAAGGAGGAATCTAAAGTTATCATGAAATGTCTGCATAGTTTTATAAAGCACTATAATCCTATAATTTTGGTAAGTACGGGAGAAGAAGCTATGATACTTACTCCAGCATAGTTTTAGTAAGAGAGTAGATTACAAAATGACACATTTAGTTCTCAGATTGTGGTTTCTTTAAAATATTGTATATATAATAATCATTTTAATGTTTTTTTTTATTTCTTTAACGTTTATTATTGTAGTTTTCCTGATTATGTTTTCACATTCTTGTTTTTACTTTGCAGTATGAACGGTTTCTTTGTAATAATGTACACAAAAGGAAAGACACTAGTGGAAATATTTTATTGTGATACCCGTAATTTAGAAGTTTAGTAGATCTGTTCACTTGTATGCTCTATATTTCTTTAACATATACTATTGTGCTGTAGTTACAATCATTTTGTCTTCATCATCTGAGGGAAATATACTGAATTGTTGAATAAATTTGCATACTTCAAAGTTATAAATCCGGAAGATAAGTGAGGTGTGCATAGTAGTTGAATGGACTGAATCTCCGCTCTTGTGTATTGAATGATCTTAAAAAGAGTTTTCTGAATACATTGTAAATGAGCCACTTAATTTTTTATCATTAGTTTGTATTCTATTGGGTATATCAAATTCTGCTGTGTTGCTTATTCAAATAGCTTCCTAGAATAGAAACAATTTGAATAACCATCAATGCCAAGAAAAGATATACAGAGCATGCTTCTGCTTAGCTTTTATGCAAATAAGAAGTAGAATCGCATGTACTGCTTAAATGGTGGATAAATGTGGACATTAGAAAGGAAGTATATATGAATGGTCAGGATTAGAGTCTCAACCTGCTAGGATGTTTTGATGTAAAAAGTTAGAGTTAAAGTTTGCGGTTTTAGCCCTCCTATCAGAGGCATCACCCCTGCTCTGGCGGGCGTCAATCGGTGCAAGCCCCAACCCCCCACTGTGGTGTTCAATCACAGCAGTAACCTTCCCAGTAAACAGCTTAAACTCTCGGTCCTGAACGGGAACGGATCTGTCGACCTCACGATTGCGAGGCCAGCACGTTACCACTGTACTAGCCAGAAGGCTAGTACAGTGTATCTTTAACTGTGATTACCTAATTGTGTTTACGGGAAAGAGCCCAAAGCTCGTATCTTCCCGTCTCCTCATTGGTTCCATTTTATACTTAGTGATACTTATCATACCTGTCCTTAAAACTATGGATTGAGATAGCATTAACTACCTCCTCGCTTAGCCAATTCCAATTATCAACTACTCTTACACTGAAAAAGTATTTTCTTCCATCCTGCAAAGAAGTTTTCTTACCAAGCTTCAAACTATGATCTCTAGTTCTAGAGCCAGCCATATCAAAATATCCATCCCTATCCACTCTATCATAACCATGAAGGAATTTAAAGACTGTCACCATATCCCCCCTCACTCTTCTAGCTTCGAGTGATGGTAAGTCTAATTCCCTCAGCCTCTCATCATAACTGAGATTGCGTATTTCTGGCACCAGTTTCGTGGCATGTCTTTGAACTTTTTCAAGCTTAGCTATGTGCTTTTTCAAGTGCGGATTCCAAAAGGGGGCTGCATATTCGAGTTTTGGCCTCACATAGGTTACATAAATATTTTTGAACATTTCCTTGTCCATGTGCCTGAAGGCTACCCTTACATTTGATAAGAATGCATATGCTGCCCTTACTATGCCATTTATATGCATTTCTGGAGACAAATCTGCCAGTATGTTTACTCCAAGATCTCTAATTTTCTCTCTCTTGAAGTTGTACTCCAGCCACCGAGTAGTCAAGCTTGGGCCTTCTTGCACTTGTACCCATTCTCATTGCCTTACATTTTGAAGTATTGAATTTCATTAGCCACTTTTCTGACCACTCATGCAGATTATTTAGATCCTCCTGAAGTTCTCTACCATTGTTCTCGTTTTTTACTTTCTTCACAATCTTTGCATCATCTGCAAACATATTCATGAATGAATTTACAGACTCTGGTAGGTCATTTACATATACAAGGAACAAAAGTGGCCCTAAAACTGAACCCTGTGGAACTCCACTACTAACTCTTCTCCATTCAGACACTGAGTGTCTTACTCTAACCCTCTGTTCCCTTCCTTCTAAGTAAGTTTTTATCCATTCCAAAACATTTCCACCTATTCTAGCCATTGATTGCAGCTTCCTAATAAGTCTCCCATGTGGAACAGTGTCAAACGCTTTCTGGAAGTCTAGGAATATGCAATCTGCTCAGCCCTCTCTTTCCTGTAAGACTTGGCTTACCTCATCATAAAATTCTAATAAGTTTGTTACTGTTGATCTACCTTCTCTGAAGCCATGTTGCCTCACTGACAAAAAGTTGAAGGGTTCCAAGTGAAGAGAGATATGTTTCCTTAGTAGTTTCCCCATAACTTTGCAAACTATGCTGGTCAAGGAAACTGGTCTATAGTTCAAAGCCGTATCCCTCCTTCCCTTTTTGAAGATAGGTATCACATTTGCTTGTTTCCAGCATCTTGGAATCTCCCCTGACTGCAGTGACTTTTTAAATATGATACTTAGTGCCACTGATATTGAGTTTGCGCATTTTTAAGCACATGAGGGGATATGTCATCAGGACCTGTAGCTTTATGAACATCTAAATCCATCAGCGCTTTGCATACCTCTGTGGCTGTAAGGTTGATGTTCTCTAATACCGGCCCTTGAGCTTCTATCACTGCAAATTGAGGGGGTGGGATATTTTCTACTGTAAATACTGACTGAAACTCCTTGTTCAATTCTTTGCAGATCTCTTCATCCGTCTCAGTGATGCTTCCATCCGCTCTCTTTAGCCTTAAAACCTGTTCTTTTACCTTCAGTTTTCCTCTGATAAAGCTATGGAAAAGCTTGGGATTTTCTTTAGCCCTCCTGGTGATGTCCCTCTCATAGTCTCTCTCTGCCTCTCTCCTTTTACTTAGGTAGTCATTTCTTGCTCTTTTGTAGGTTTGCCAGGCATTTATGTTTTTTCTCCTCCTATACCTTTTCCAGCATTTGTCTCTCCACTCCTTAGCTCTTTTACACCCATTATCAAACCATTTCTCTCTGGCATGAATTACACCTACTTTGGTGACAGGTATGCAGCAATCTACTATCTTCCCATATTTCTCACAAAAGATGTCATACATTTCTTGTACAGATTTGTTGTAAAATAAGGTTCTCCAGTCAAGAACTACAAAAAGCTCATTCATTTTGATGTAATCTCCTTTCGGATAGTTCCTCCTCATGTCGTCAGTGCCTCTACTCTCAGGAAGAATATCTTCAATGATATACTCCATCAACAACACACACTGGTCACTCTTTCCAATTGGTGGTACATACTCAATTTTTTCAATATCCAACACATTATCTGTGAACACTAGATCAAGTAGTGATGGCTCATCCCCACCCCATCCCTTGAGGATTGCAACTAAAAAAAGTTGCCCTTGAATAGACAAGCAGAGGGATGGCAATCTCCCTCTCCATGAATGCCTTTATTTGCCACAAAATAATTTCCTCTAAGGATTTAGAATTGACATGGCCTATTGAAACCCCAACACCTCAGTTTATTTATCATATATATATATATATATATATATATATATATATATATATATATATTATATATATATATATATATATATATATATATATATATATATATATATATATATAAAAATTCTGCATGTCCCCCAAAAAGGTACAGTGGGGTGTTAGAGTGCCTATTATGTTTAAAAAAATTTGCATGATTATTATTATTATTTTCATATTATTATTATTATTATTATTATTATTATTATTATTATTATTATTATTTCCAGGATGGCCCACCAGCAGTACCAGGTAATCATCCAGTACCTATTACAAGAGGTATATTTCCTCGTACTTTGCTTCTGAAACATTCTTGTAATCCTTCTGCCTTTACTTATAATTATGAAAACAAGATGGTTACGAGAGCCATAGCATTCATTCCAGCAGGAGAGCAAGTAACAATTCCATATATCGTTTCGTTTGAAAAGTACAGCAAAAACCAAAGAGTAGATATATTGAAGAGATGGGGGGGAATTAGCTGCTCATGTGAGGCTTGCTTGAATGACTGGCCCATTGCTTCTCTTTTTTTATCTGAGTTGGTCCATTTTAAATGCCCTAAATGTTCAATAGTAGTAAAAGGAAACTCTTGCATCCACTGTGATATCAATTATCAACGACAAGATTATGATGGCGATAAGAAATTAATGGTAGCAAAATGGAATTGTAATTGTTATCAATTCCAACAACTGAGTAATGAGGCCAAAATATCTTTCTCAAATATTTTCAAGTATCAGATTTCTAAAGAAGATTTTGGAAACCTTAGTAGATTTCTTGAATTCCTTGAAAAGCATGTTGAAATTCCGTGCTTACCTTATATACTTATTCGTCAACATATGTGTATGTATTTCTTGAGAGAATAAGGAGCTAGAATGATTGTACCCATAGCCTTCATGGGAAATATTTCATATATCTATGTAATGTAATAGTATTTTTTGAGAACATCGCTGTTTAAGAAAATGGACCACGCACATATATTCTTTGATCATGATTAGAGATTTAATGTTTCTGTATTGGCAACTGTTAAAGATATAGACCAACAAACCTGACAAGAATAGCAGATGTATAAATGACACATCACGGTATAACATTAATTAACTATATCACAAGCTACCAGTTACTTAGAGGGGAGCTTCCATGGCTTAATGGGTGAAGGCAGGTCTGACATAGCTAAGGAGTAAAATTCAAGCTCACTTTATCTGTTGAGGAAAAATTAATGATCACATAGTCATGCCAGAAATGTGGAAATAGCAGTGGCATACATTGTCTCCTACCCTCGCCAGGGCAGCAGGCACTATGAGTGATCTGTTTTTTTATGCCTTCAGAGTGAAGTTGTTTCTTATCGTAATTACAGTAGTGAGGAAGTTTTGAGGTCAACAGTAGTGTTGTCTTTTAAGAAATAGGCTGAAATACATATAAATCACACATAATCATGTGTTGTAACACACTTCAGGAGCTCTTTGATTTTTTATGTATGACGATATTTAGTTTATAAAGGTATTAAGGTAGTTGAAAATGAGACGGAGAGGTTGTCAAAAAGGTGACGCAGCTTACATGCTCTGCTGTCTGGATTGAGTGGTATTTCCTCTATGCTTCATGATTAAGCCATATTCCCAGTAGCAGCAACCCCAATAAACCAACGCATTTGGTATCATCGTCAGATCTATTGTCAGCTCAAGTTAGCGCGGTCACCACAGCGTATCAATAATTCAGCCTAATATCTGTAAATATCAGAAATCCATATTAAAGGTCTCTCTCTTTCTAAACCATTCTTTTATACATTTTAATAAAAATCCTTCAAAAATCTTTGGTAAATTCACATATCATTGTGTCTTTTTTTTTTTTTTAAGTCTCTGATATTCATCTGAGTAAAAACAAACAGTTTGAACAATTATAATCAAAACTTTTTTACCTTTAAATGTTTTCATGATCATTATGATTGTAAATACTTTCATGATGGATGTTATCAGTATTTATTAGTTTTTATTTTTCATTGTAATAGCTTTTGTTTAAGAGACTTCAGTCATTACGAATCAATATTACTGTCATTATGATTTTCATTATCATTACTATACCACCCATTAGATTCTTCACCTTCAGCATTTATTAAAGACATTGGATCATTGTTAGTTCACAGTCATTCACTTCTGATATTACCTTTACCTGACTCATTTGAGCCATTTAACAATTTGCCATTGTTCCAATCAATATTGCCTATAGTTTTACTTGTTCCAGTGTAAGTTAGAAATTAGTACAGTACTCTTATTTCACGGTTTCAAAATTATTAAAGAGACTTATAGAATTAGTTGTGTAATTGTACATCTTATTTCATGTAATTATTCCCTCTGCCAATATGGATATTATTACTATTACGAATGCTAAAATCAAGGATACCATGAACTGTTTTTCTTGTCATAAGAACATTGGCCAGAAAAAAAATGCCAACCGCGACAAGCATAAGAAATGGGAACTAAGTCGTTGTGACAAGTGCAGGGAAAGATGATTAATTAATCAAGGTGAGGGCATGATGGAAGAAGTCCGTGTTTCACATAACCCATGCAAAATATGCACATGCCTCCATAGTGGGCCTAAGTTTCTGGAAAAGACAAACTTATCACCTGTGGGTTTTAGAAAAAAGACGCCATAAAGAAACTTGCATTAGCAGCCACTGATATGCTAGTCTAAAGTATATGATTTTCAACACATTCCAAGTACTGTATAGTTTGCATCGTTGTCCTATACCATAGCTTACTAATTGAATTAGTGAAGTCTTAGTTTCTCTTCTTTCGTGCGAGATGTTTTAGATTCTGTGGACTAAACCATTACTAATGCACCAGAGGGTAACAGATTTAACTGTATACAGTATAATGACTTGATACTGGAGTAGTAGTTCCAGTAATATTGATATTTTTTTTTTCAATGTAGCTAGTAACGGTACTTACTCTTTGAAGCACATTGTAGCATGATAATTATTGAAGGAACTAAATTATGCCTGGTGTTGTCCTCTGTCCCACTATAACCTGCATAATTGTATAGAGCCCATTTTATATTGCTCATTGTATATCATAGTCTTTAAACATAAGGTTCATGACTCTTGCCTTGAATCATGGATAAAAGTTAGAGTATTTCAGAATTGTGCACCATACTAGGTTGTAGTATACAGTAACCTTTACTCTGATATTATTATTATTATTATTATTATATGTAAATTTCTCTTTGCAAAGTGCGTCATATATAGCATAATATATCTGTTGGTAGATTTAATGAACCATCTAATATGACTATTGAATTATGATTCAAATAAGATATATTATATTCCGGTATATACATTTAATTGTAATAATGAAAAAGTTTTATTTTTATCAATTTGTGGATCATTGTATCTCATTCACTGCAATGTGTGGTTATGGATTCAATAAATGAGCAATTCAGATTTTCTATTTAGGCAAGACGTTGCTTAATTTCAACGAGGAGGAAAAATTTGCTTAATACCTCCCATAATATGCTTTCTTGTATTAAATTTTGCGCTTGCAAGTTGGATTATATATATCGGTGTGTACACTTATTGATAACATTAATAGTCTTTGATTCTTATCAAATTGTGGATTTGTAAAGCACATTAATGTAATTACCTAATTGTCTGTGATTACCTGATTGTCTCAGAGTTCTCCTGGATTGAAAGAGAAGAACAATTCTTATATTCCAGTTATGCTTTGCTATATTAAATTTGACCAGGGAAGGTAACACTTGTATACTACCTCCCATAAAATGAAATCTTGTATTGAATTTATCACTTGTATGCTTGAATATATCTGCCAGATCACTAATAATTACTTTTACTTATATCAATAAAGGTGCATGGTAGCAACATTTGTTTATATGAAGTAAAGTATGTACATGTGATTACCTAATATTGCTTATGGGAAAAAGCCCTATGCTCGAAACTCCCCGTCTCCTGGTCGTTTCCATTTTATTAATTATGATATTTATCATGTATGTCCTTAAAACTGTGAATGCAGTTAGCATTAACAGCTTCTTCGCTTAGCAAGTACCAATCATCAACTATTCCTACACTAAAAAAAAAAAAATACTTCCTTGCATCCTGCAAGGAAGTTTTTTTACGAAGATTTAAACTATGACCTCTAGTTTTAGAGCCAGCCATATAAAAAATCACTCAGTCTACTCTGTCAAAGCCATGAAGGAATTTATAAACCGTCAACATATCCCCCCCCCCTTTCATCTAGCTCCAGTTGATGGTAAGTTTAAGTCAGCCTCTCCATATAACTAATATTGCGTATCTCTTTCACCAGTTTCGTAGGATGTCTTGGAATTTTTTCCAGTATATATGCTTCTTCAAGTGCAGATTCCTTAAGTATGATGCATACTCAGGCTTTGACCACTCATACGGTACATAGATATTTCAGATAATTTCCTTTCTCATGTGTCTGAAAGCCACCCTTACATATGCTAGGAAAGCATATGCAGCCTTTATGTATGAATTTTCCAAGACAGATCTTCTAAAATGTGTACTCTTAGATATCTTTATTTTTGTGTCTTAATGTTCTGCACCTCCTGTTAAGTACCCAAAATTGTGTCTTTTGTCACTTGTACCATTCTTATTACTTTGCATTTTTGACCAGGGAACTATTGCATTTCATAAGCCAATTTCTGTCCACTCTTTCAGACGATTTAGGTCTTCCTTAAATTCTCTATTATTGCTCTCGTCTTTTTCTTTCTTCACAATCTTTGCATCATCTGCAAACATATTCTAAAATGCATTTACAGACTCCGGAAGTACATTTACATATACAAACAACAAAAGTGGCTCTTAAAACTGAACACTGTGGAACCCCACTAACCCACTATTCCCTTCCCTTTAAGTAAGTATTATCCACTCCAAGACATTTACATCAATGTATGCCATGACTTGCAGCTTCTTAATAAGTCTCACATGTGGGACCGTATCAAATTCCCAGTGAAAAGTCAAGGCATTATTCCAGAAATTGTGTGAATTTTTGGGAGTTAGCAAGAAGGTCAGATTCCAATTTACAACGTTCCAGAAGGAATATTATGTTGAATTAAATAAGATCATCTTAATTGAAGCGTACAGATTTTAGGTTCAGGATGTATCTACTGTAAACACCGTATGATATTTCCCATAAAACAAGACTTGAATTTGAAACCTGCTTCAGCTTTAGCAACTGCCATTAATGGAGATTACTAGCAGGGAGGTCAAACTGACCTCCAATGAAAAGAGTCGCGATCAAAATTTAGTGACAAAAAGGTATGGTGTCATTCCATTATATGATTTGGAACACATGAGAAAGATGCCTTTCATGAACGTGATGTACTGTGTTAAGGGAAGGTGTATTTGTTATCAATTTGCAACGATTTTAAATTGGTACATGGTAACTTATATCCCTTAGCAATAGATTGAAAAGGCCAGTTCTTAAGGCTCTTCAGGAACTATGATAAAAGTTACACAATGTTTTGCTACTGCCTACTTTGTTCTGAAACAAATCTTGTGTTGAGTCATTTATGGAATGAATGATGGGTTACAAATTGAATTGGTATCGTTTTTTAAGGCATTAAATACAGTTGATCTAAAATCAAGTAATTCTGGAATCGATTCCTGGTTATGAAAGTAGATATGACACTCCACTCTGTGCTGGACAAGTTTCAGAACAAAATGTATTTTACCAACCCTTTATCAACTGGAATATATTACAGATTTATGTGATCCTAAATCCTCGGAATTTGTTCTTGGTATTAAGCAGATGCTACTGCAGCATGGATTAAAGAAGTGTAGGTGATTCGATTCCATACCTTGGGAATTGTGTCAGAACTAAGTAGTGCAAAGTAACTTCTTCTGACAAGGGTAAATGATTAAAGAACAATATGATCTTGCATGTTTATAGTCATAATAGACTATGATGTGCATTCAAATAATTATATTAAAGGAGTGTAAAAATGAAATTAGACTACATATCCTCATATTCTATACGAATAAATGCAACAACCACTGATTTGACAAAATCCTGCAAAGAATTTCCTTGATAGGTTGAGCAGAATAGTTAAAACAACCTAATTGCAAAAATACCAATTTAAGGCTGTAAATTCTTTGTCTTAATTATAAACACTCGAGATAATGTGCTATTCGATTGGCTATAAATTTGACTAACGAAGAATGTAATAATAAATAAAGGATATAAAACTAATGAAAACTGGTTATTTAAGGCATTTCACCATTCATAAGCAATAAGTGAAAGGAATTTAGAGCCCATCTTTAAAGCAGCGTGAATTTGGCGTTTGACATACGTTGTTTTTGCATTTTTATGAATCCTTATTTAAATGGAGTTGGATACGGACAGGTTGAAACATAATAGATGAAACAAAACTTTAAGCTAAAAGCTATGTGAGGTAGACTCTATTAAATCTTAAACGTTCTGAGATTAAGTTCCTGTTACCTTTATGCAGACTTCATCTCTATGGGAATCAAAGTGAATTTCTGGATTTTAGTACTATTATGCTAGGTGTGATGATATTTCCACAAAAGTTAATTATTGAGTTTTATGAAACTCGTGCTATGTGGAACCTCGAACCAAGGAAATTGCATTGTGTCTTACTATTATTAATTAACAGCCCATTTTCTTGAAAATAGGTTTTAATTTTTAACAGTGTTTTCTGCTCTTAAAGTCAACTCTGAGAGATTATTAATATCACCACTAAGGAGTATCTGAGTGTCATCTGCATACTGTACAACTAATTTGTCAGGTATGACACTAGATAGATCATTTACATATATGGAGAAAATGATGGGGCCAAGGAATGATCCTTGGGAACACCAAATAATACATTATTTGGAGAAGAAATAATGTTAGGACAGATTGACTGTCTGCAATTAAATAACTACTCTTTAAACCAGTCAGGTCAGTAGTTAGGCTAGTACATTTGTTAATAAGAATTTCATGGTTTACATTGTCAAAGACTACAGATAAAACTAATAATACACACACATACATGGAGAGAGATTTTTTCTCATCCATATTATTGTAAATTTTAATTTTAACTTTGAGCAGTGCAGATTCCATAGGTAGTTTTGGTCTGAAATCATGCTGGTTTTCAGATAAAAGTCTGTTTGTCTTAGGAATAACTTTATCTGGTTAACAAAAATTTTGTCTAATATTTTAGAGAAAATGGGTAGAAAGAAAATGGGACGATAGCTTGTCACATCTTCTCTATCCCTCCTTATATGTAGAGGAATTACATGTGATTTTTTCCTGGAATCAGAAAACCTTCTAGTAACAATGGAGGATTTCCAATTATTGTGATATAAAACTCAATAAATGGTAGAGCTTCTTTGAAGAATTGAAAGGGTATAACATTTGAACCATAGGAACCAGACTTTTATAGGTTCTTTATAGTAAGAATTTTGGTAGCACAATTCATAGGATTGATCTTGAAGTACACATTGAAGTTTACATTGGAAAATAGTAATTTAAGTAATTTAAGTCTGTAAATTCATTCATGAATATGTTTGCACATGATGCAAAGACTGTAAAGAAAGTAAAAAACGAGAACAATGGTAGAGAACTTCAGGAGGATCTAAATAATCTGCATGAGTGGTCAGAAAAGTGGCTAATGAAATTCAATACTTCAAAATGTAAGGTAATGAGAATGGGTACAAGTGCAAGAAGGCCCAAGCTTGACTACTCGGTGGCTGGAGTACAACTTCAAGAGAGAGAAAATGAGAGAGATCTAGGAGTAAACATACTGGCAGATTTGTCTCCAGAAATACATATAAATGGCATAGTATGGGCAGCATATGCCTTCTTATCAAATGTAAGGGTAGCCTTCAGGAACATGGACAAGGAAATGTTCAGAAATATTTATGTAACCTATGTGAGGCCAAAACTCGAATATGCAGCCCCCTTTTGGAATCCGCACTTGAAAATGCACATAGCTAAGCTTGAAAAAGTTCAAAGACATGCCACGAAACTGGTGCCAGAAATACGCAATCTCAGTTATGATGAGAGGCTGAGGGAATTAGACTTACCATCACTCGAAGCTAGAAGAGTGAGGGGGGATATGGTGACAGTCTTTAAATTCCTTCATGGTTATGATAGAGTGGATAGGGATGGATATTTTGATATGGTTGGCTCTAGAACTAGAGGTCATAGTTTGAAGCTTGGTAAGAAAACTTGTTTGCAGGATGTAAGGAAATACTTTTTCAGTGTGAGAGTAGTTGATAATTGGAATTGGCTAAGCGAGGAGGTAGTTAATGCTATCTCAATCCATAGTTTTAAGGACAGGTATGATAAGTATCACTAAGTATAAAATGGAAGCGATCAGGAGACGGGAAGATACGAGCTTTGGGCTCTTTCCCGTAAACACAATTAGGTAATCACAATTAGGTAATCACACATATAGGTACTATTGAAGTCATAACCTCAGTTGTTAACATGGCACGGAAAAAAAATGTAGGATTTTGATTATGGGAGACTTTAATCATAAAGAGATAGATTGGATAAATCTTGACCCACACAGTGGTGAGGACTCATTCGGGGCAAGATTCCTAGATTGTGAACAAGGGAATTTCCTACACCAACATGTAATGGGACCAACAGGGGCCAGAGGTGGGGATGAGCCATCACTACTTGATCTAGTGTTCACAGATAATGTGTTGGATATTGAAAAAATTGAGTATGAACCACCAATTGGAAAGAGTGACCACTGTGTGTTGTTGATGGAGTATATCATTGAAGATATTCTTCCTGAGAGTAGAGGCACTGAGGACATGAGGAGGAACTATCAGAAAGGAGATTACATCAAAATGAATGAGCTTTTTGCAGTTATTGGCTGGAGAACCTTATTTTACAACAAATCTGTACAAGAAATGTATGACATCTTTTGTGAGAAATATGGGAAGATAGTAGATTGCTGCATACCTGTCACCAAAGTAGGTGTAATTCATGCCAGAGAGAAATGGTTCGATAATGGGTGTAAAAGAGCTTAGGAGTGGAGAGACAAATGCTGGAAAAGGTATAGGAGGAGAAAAAACATAAATGCCTGGCAAACCTACAAAAGAGCAAGAAATGACTACCTAAGTAAAAGGAGAGAGGCAGAGAGGGACTATGAGAGGGACATCACCAGGAAGGCTAAAGAAAATCAAAAGCTTTGCCACAGCTTTATCAGAGGAAACCTGAAGGTAAAAGAACAGGTTTTAAGGCTAAAGAGAGCGGATGGAAGCATCACTGAGACGGATGAAGAGATCTGCAAAGAATTGAACAAGGAGTTTCAGTCAGTATTTACAGTAGAAAATACCCCACCCCCTCAGATTGCAGTGATAGAAGCTCAAGGGCCGGTATTAGAGAACATCAACCTTACAGCCACAGAGGTATGCAAAGCGCTGATGGATTTAGATGTTCATAAAGCTACAGGTCCTGATGACATATCCCCTCATGTGCTTAAAAAATGCGCAAACTCAATATCAGTGGCACTAAGTATCATATTTAAGGAGTCACTGGAGTCGGGGGAGATTCCAAGATGCTGGAAACAAGCAAATGTGATACCTATCTTCAAAAAGGGAAGGAGGAATACGGCTCTGAACTATAGACCAGTTTCCTTGACCAGCATAGTTTGCAAAGTTATGGAGAAACTACTAAGGAAACATATCTCTCTTCACTTGGAATCCTTCAACTTTTTGTCAGTGAGGCAACATGGCTTCAGAGAAGGTAGATCAACAGTAACAAACTTATTAGAATTTTATGATGAGGTAAGCCAAATCTTACAGGAAAGAGAGGGCTGGGCAGATTGCATATTCCTAGACTTCCAGAAAGCGTTTGACACTGTTCCACATGGGAGACTTATTAGGAAGCTGCAATCAATGGCTAGAATAGGTGGAAATGTTTTGGAATGGATAAAAACTTACTTAGAAGGAAGGGAACAGAGGGTTAGAGTAAGACACTCAGTGTCTGAATGGAGAAGAGTTAGTAGTGGAGTTCCACAGGGTTCAGTTTTAGGGCCGCTTTTGTTACTTGTATATGTAAATGACCTACCAGAGTCTGTAAATTCATTCATGAATATGTTTGCAGATGATGCAAAGATTGTGAAGAAAGTAAAAAACGAGAACAATGGTAGAGAACTTCAGGAGGATCTAAATAATCTGCATGAGTGGTCAGAAAAGTGGCTAATGAAATTCAATGCTTCAAAATGTAAGGTAATGAGAATGGGTACAAGTGCAAGAAGGCCCAAGCTTGACTACTTGGTGGCTGGAGTACAACTTCAAGAGAGAGAAAATGAGAGAGATCTAGGAGTAAACATACTGGCAGATTTGTCTCGAGAAATACATATAAATGGCATAGTAAGGGCAGCATATGCATTCTTATCAAATGTAAGGGTAGCCTTCAGGCACATAGACAAGGAAATGTTCAAAAATATTTATGTAACCTATGTGAGGCCAAAACTCGAATATGCAGCCCCCTTTTGGAATCCGCACTTGAAAAAAGCACATAGCTAAGCTTGAAAAAGTTCAAAGACATGCCACGAAACTGGTGCCAGAAATACGCAATCTCAGTTATGATGAGAGGCTGAGGGAATTAGACTTACCATCACTCGAAGCTAGAAGAGTGAGGGGGATATGGTGACAGTCTTTAAATTCCTTCATGGTTATGATAGAGTGGATAGGGATGGATATTTTGATATGGCTGGCTCTAGAACTAGAGGTCATAGTTTGAAGCTTGGTAAGAAAATTTGTTTGCAGGATGTAAGGAAATACGTTTTCAGTGTAAGAGTAGTTGATAATTGGAATTGGCTAAGCGAGGAGGTAGTTAATGCTATCTCAATCCATAGTTTTAAGGACAGGTATGATAAGTATCACTAAGTCTAAAATGGAACCGATGAGGAGACGGGAAGATACGAGCTTTGGGCTCTTTCCCGTAAACACAATTAGGTAATCACAATTAGGTAATCACACAAACACACTTCTTTGCAGATGTAATGAAATACTTTTTCAGTGTAAGAGTAGTTGATAATTGGAATTGGCTAAGCGAGGAGGTAGTTAATGCTATCTCAATCCATAGTTTTAAGGACAGGTATGATAAGTATCACTAAGTATAAAATGGAACCGATGAGGAGACGGGAAGATACGAGCTTTGGGCTCTTTCCCGTAAACACAATTAGGTAAGTACAATTAGGTAAGTACACACACACACACACACACATCACTCGAAGCTAGAAGAGTGAGGGGGGATATGGTGACAGTTTTTAAATTCCTTCATGGTTATGATAGAGTGGATAGGGATGGATATTTTGATATGGCTGGCTCTAGAACTAGAGGTCATAGTTTGAAGCTTGGTAAGAAAACTTCTTTGAAGGATGTAAGGAAATACTTTTTCAGTGTAAGAGTAGTTGATAATTGGAATTGGCTAAGCGAGGAGGTAGTTAATGCTATCTCAATCCATAGTTTTAAGGACAGGTATGATAAGTATCACTAAGTCTAAAATGGAACCGATGAGGAGACGGGAAGATACGAGCTTTGGGCTCTTTCCCGTAAGCACAATTAGGTAATCACATATATATATTGTTAAAATCAGTATCCTTCCCATTTATATTAACTTGTTAGTAAGTTTGATGAACGAAATAATTGAATAATTAAGAAAAAAAAATCCACCTGTCAACAGTACTGAGTTAAGTTGCCAAGTAGTACAGCTGTCTTATTTTCTTCATTTTTTTGCTTTTCTTTTAGCTTTCTCTTTTACTATTTTTTTTTTGTATATATATTGAGTTAAATGTAAAGTCTAATCCTGTGATAACATATCTTGGTTAGCAAGTGAGTTTATCAGTTAGGAAGAATATATAGCAGAAACAGGTGGGTGCCACCTCAGACACAAATTCGAATTTTCCTTCTGGTTTGACTTTTGTTTTTCTTTTTCTTTTTATCCTTAAATTACCATGGTCAAGTTTTTAAGTTAAGATGTGTGTTACCAGAAAAGAGATAAACTGAGCCACTAAATAGCACTTATATGGAGATATAAAAATTCTGTGTGAAGCTTAATTAAAAGTTTTTTGTTTTTTTTTCCTCTTTCTCGTCTTTTTTCTATATTCTGTGAGAGGGAGAACATAAAAATGACACCATCTCTGTCCCAAACCTCTCCCATCCATGGGTCGGTAGGAGGGGTAGCCATTAGGAGACTTAAACAGAAAATCGAAGAATTTAGAGGCAATGGTTATAAGCCTTGATGATAAAATTCGGAATATGGATGGAGAAATGAAAGAGAATGAAACACTCAGAGAGCAAATAAGATCTTTGGAGGAAGCAAATAAAGCACAAGGGCAGGAGAGAAAGGAACTAGAAAAAAGAATAAAGAAGCTGGAAGGGGAAAAGAGTCAACTAGAATCTAGAATTTCTAAACAAGAAGATAAAAACAAACAGCTGAATGACAACCTAAAGGAATTAGATGTTAGTTCACTGCTCTCTTCTGAGAGAGACGAGATTGCTGCTTGGAATGTCCAGATTAAGGAAAACACTGAACAGTTCAGAAAAGAGTTCCAGGAGCTGAATATGGAAAATGATGCCATGAAAACTTCCTTTGCTGATGCACTAAAGGGGAATGTGGCAGTAAAAGAGGCTGTAAAGGTGGTGGCACTGGAAAACATACAAACAGTTGACTATAAAGAGACAGTAATTGAAAAAATGAAAGACGTTGTGATGGAAAGGGCAAACCCACTCATCATACAGGCACTTGATAAGGAGAAGACAGTGGTAATCTCAGGCATAAGCGAATCCCAGGAGCCAACATGGCAGGGGAGACTTGAAGAAAATAAAGCTAGGGTTGTAGACCTGATAAGAAAGCTTGGAGTAGTTTGTGGTCCTGAGGATATTGTAAACATACACCAACTAGGTAAATATTCGAGGGAAGGAAAGCCGAGACCAACAAAAGTAACCTTTGAGAGAGGGGAAATATGTAGGGAAATATTGTTGAGAAAAAAAAGTCTAAAAGACCTTCAAGAATTCAAAGAAGTGTTCATTAGACGATACAGAACACAGGAAGAGATGGGAAAGATCAAAAACTTGTTGCAAGAGGCAAGAAGGTTAAATGATGAAAGAAATGAAGAACAGAAGAAAAATTTTCGTTACAGAGTTCTTCCAGACAAAGGGGAGATAAAGAAGATAATGACAGAAGATCAGGGGATGGGGCCTCATTAAGATTGTTATACACAAATGCTGATGGATTAGCTGGTAAGGCGGTAGAATTAAAAGATAGGATTCACAACAGTAAGGCAGATATAGTAGCAATTATAGGGACTAAGTTGAGTGAGGACATAAACAGTGTCACAGTTTTTCCTAAGGGCTTCAGAATACTAAGGGTTGAAAGATCTGAGAGGACTGGTGGAGGGATAGCACTGCTCATAAGTGAAAGGATTCAAGTTGAAGAAATAAACTTGGCTATAGAAAGTGAGTTCAAGGAATTTTTTGTTGCTCACATAAATACTGGGTCAGAGAGCATTATAATAACTGTTGTATACAACCCACCAAGGAACCAAAATAGGCTTGAAGTTTATGAGGAAAGTCATATAGGTACTATTGAAGTCATAACCTCAGTTGTTAACATGGCACGGGAAAAAATGTAGGATTTTGATTATGGGAGACTTTAATCATAAAGAGATAGATTGGATAAATCTTGACCCACACAGTGGTGAGGACTTTTTCGAGGCAAGATTCCTAGATTGCGTACAAGGGAATTTCCTACACCAACATGTAATGGAACCAACAAGGGCCAGGAGTGGGGATGATCCATCACTACTTGATCTAGTGTTCACAGATAATGTGTTGGATATTGAAAAAATTGAGTATGAACCACCAACTGGAAAGAGTGACCACTGTGTGTTGTTGATGGAGTATATCATTGAAGATATTCTTCCTGAGAGTATAGGCACTGAGGACATGAGGAGGAACTATCCGAAAGGAGATTACATCAAAATGAATGAGCTTTTTGCAGTTATTGACCGGAGAACCTTATTTTACAACAAATCTGTACAAGAAATGTATGACATCTTTTGTGAGAAATATGGGAAGATAGTAGATTGCTGCATACCTGTCACCAAAGTAGGTGTAATTCATGCCAGAGAGAAATGGTTTGATAATGGCTGTAAAAGAGCTAAGGAGTGGAGAGACAAATGCTGGAAAAGGTATAGGAGGAGAAAAAACATAAATGCCTGGCAAACCTACAAAAGAGCAAGAAATGACTACCTAAGTAAAAGGAGAGAGGCAGAGAGAGACTATGAGAGGGACATCACCAGGAAGGCTAAAGAAAATCCCAAGCTTTTCCACAGCTTTATCAGAGGAAAACTGAAGGTAAAAGAACAGGTTTTAAGGCTAAAGAGAGCGGATGGAAGCATCACTGAGACGGATGAAGAGATCTGCAAAGAATTGAACAAGGAGTTTCAGTCAGTATTTACAGTAGAAAATACCCCACCCCTCAGATTGCAGTGATAGAAGCACAAGGGCCGGTATTAGAGAACATCAACCTTACAGCCACAGAGGTATGCAAAGCTCTGGTGGATTTAGATGTTCATAAAGCTACAGGTCCTGATAACATATCCCCTCATGTGCTTAAAAAATGCGCAAACACAATATCAGTGGCACTAAGTATCATATTTAAGGAGTCACTGTAGTCGGGGGAGATTCCAAGATGCTGGAAACAAGCAAATGTGATACCTATCTTCAAAAAGGGAAGGAGGGATACGGCTCTGAACTATAGACCAGTTTCCTTGATCAGCATAGTTTGCAAAGTTATGGAGAAACTACTAAGGAAACATATCTCTCTTCACTTGGAATCTTTCAACTTTTTGTCAGTGAGGCAACATGGCTTCAGAGAAGGTAGATCAACAGTAACAAACTTATTAGAATTTTATGATGAGGTAAGCCGAATCTTACAGGAAAGAGAGGGCTGGGCAGATTGCATATTCCTAGACTTCCAGAAAGCGTTTGACACTGTTCCACATGGGAGACTTATTAGGAAGCTGCAATCAATGGCTAGAATAGGTGGAAATGTTTTGGAATGGATAAAAGCTTACTTAGAAGGAAGGGAACAGAGGGTTAGAGTAAGACACTCAGTGTCTGAATGGAGAAGAGTTAGTAGTGGAGTTCCACAGGGTTCAGTTTTAGGGCCACTTTTGTTCCTTGTATATGTAAATGACCTACCAGAGTCTGTAAATTCATTCATGAATATGTTTGCAGATGATGCAAAGATTGTGAAGAAAGTAAAAAACGAGAACAATGGTAGAGAACTTCAGGAGGATCTAAATAATCTGCATGAGTGGTCAAAAAAGTGGCTAATGAAATTCAATACTTCAAAATGTAAGGTAATGAGAATGGGTACAAGTGCAAGAAGGCCCAAGCTTGACTACTCGGTGGCTGGAGTACAACTTCAAGAGAGAGAAAATGAGAGAGATCTAGGAGTAAACATACTGGCAGATTTGTCTCGAGAAATACATATAAATGGCATAGTAAGGGCAGCATATGCATTCTTATCAAATGTAAGGGTAGCCTTCAGGCACATAGACAAGGAAATGTTCAAAAATATTTATGTAACCTATGTGAGGCCAAAACTCGAATATGCAGCCCCCTTTTGGAATCCGCACTTGAAAAAAAGCACATAGCTAAGCTTGAAAAAGTTCAAAGACATGCCACGAAACTGGTGCCAGAAATACGCAATCTCAGTTATGATGAGAGGCTGAGGGAATTAGACTTACCATCACTCGAAGCTAGAAGAGTGAGGGGGATATGGTGACAGTCTTTAAATTCCTTCATGGTTATGATAGAGTGGATAGGGATGGATATTTTGATATGGCTGGCTCTAGAACTAGAGGTCATAGTTTGAAGCTTTTTTTTTTTTGTTTGTTGGATGTTCACCCTTGAGGGTGAGCGGACCTTCCACTTGTGGCCCGCAGGTGGGGTGAGATTTTCTTCGGAGTGTACGTGGTATTCGCTCTTGCTGGCGAATGGGCTTTCCTGTTGGTGAGGAGGTGGGGTGAATTCTTGTTATTGGTGATGATCGGACTTTCCTAATTGGCCCGCAGGTGAGATTGTGCCAAACTGTAAAGATAACGGAGAGCATAAATATTCAGTTGTGAATTATTAGTTTACATCAAACAACATAAATGAATTCCTGTTTTGGGGGAGAGAGAAAGAGTTATTGCATGGCTATCTTGGTGGAGGGTATTGTCTGATAATATTTGATAGACTGTTCATGTGGTTATTTGTTGCTAGTCTGATGATGGAGCTAGCAACCTGAAGGGCATTTGGGTCTTCGCTAGATGTTGCGGTGGCACCAGTTTTCCGTCGAATCTCTGAAAAAGAATCACATTCCAGGATGTAGTGTAGCAGTGGATGTGGTGAGGCTACCTGGCAAAAGGTGCATTCCTTGATGATATTCTCTACTATTTGCCAGGTGCACTTGTACCCGAGTCTCAGACGGTACACATTGACCTCAGTGCTTCGTCGAAGGCTCTTCGGCAGGGTGATACGCCGAAGATCAGTGGTGGCTTTGTACCACCAGGTGGAGGGGGAGCCAATGTCTGTGCACAGGTTGTGTTTAGTTATTAAGGTGTTAAGGAGTGACTTGGTGGCTTTATTTTTAATCTGTTGCATCCCAGGAGACAGAGATATCTGGATTTCTGCTCTGAGAGTGGCTTGTTTGGCGGCTTGATCGGCTTCCTCATTTCCCTTGATGCCGACGTGGCTGGGAATCCAGGCAAGAGTGATGGCTTTTCCAAGGCTGGTTATCCTGTGGTAGTGGCTGAGGATGGTCGTGATGATGCGAATATTGTCTCTGAGGAGTGGCTTCTTGATGGCCTGTAAGGCGCCTTTAGAATCAGAGAGAATAAGGGCATGGTCAGCTTCTTGCTGGATGAAGCAGTCAAGGGCGTTGGCTATGGCCACAAGCTCAGTCTGGAGCGATGAGCAGGAGTTTGACAGTCTCCAGGATAGGACGTGGTTTCCAGTGATGAAGGCGGCGGCTGAGGCTCCAGTATCTTGGTTTACTGAACCGTCAGTGTAGTAGACTTGTGAGTTTGGCCTGCTCCAGCTCTGTATTTTGTCCTTATATATGTTTTTAAGGACAAGCGGATTTACCAAGCTTTTGGGGTTGTCAGGGAGCTCGATCTTTATATCGAGGGGTTGGTCATTCCATGGGGGTGGGCATCTGTATTCAGGAAGCGGTGTGTCTTGTATCTTGGCTAGGATGCTCTCCCTGACTGGCAGTGCTTGCAGGCTAGCGCAGACCTTGGCTGCCCAGGTTCTAGGATGGTGGTTGGGCTGGCGATTGAGGGCTAGATGGAGATTTGTGCCAGCTAGGCATTTATGTTGGGCAGTGGTGGTTTTGGCCACAAGGAGGGTCAGTCTTTGCTGAGCTCTGAGTTTGAGTGGAATGAGTCCCGATTCCATCTGGAGGTTTTCTCTCTTGGTCCACATGGGGGCTCCTAGCATGGTACGTGTGGCGTTGTTTTGAATTACTTCTATTTTGTCCCACTGTCGGTCTTTTAGTAGCCAGAGTGTGGGACAAGCATAGTCAATGAGGCTGCGTATGGCTTGTACATAGAAGGTTCTGAGGACATTAAATGATGCATCATCGTAGAGGCCCGACATCCGACGAAGGATCGCTTGTCGCTGGCTGCACCTGTCGCGCAAGTATTGAATTTCTGGTCCAAAGGTTAGTCCTTGGTCGATGATTACACCCAGGTATTGGTGTTTGGTAACCCAGTCCACAGGTTCATTACCTATGACCAGATTAGTGTCTGGTCTCCACTGGTGGATGGGAAGGGCCTTGGTTTTGCGGGCATTGATTCTTACTCCAAGGGAGATGGAGGCTCGGTGAATCTTGGTGAGGCAGCGCTGTGTCTTGTTAGAGTTTCTGTGTCCTATTGTGACAAGGGCAAAGTCGTCCGCATAGTTGAAGAGTTTGGCTCCATGCGGTAGTGCGATGTGCATGAGTTTTTCCATGAGACAATTAAATAGGAAGGGGCTAAGGATTCCACCTTGGGGGGTCCCATTTTCGTGGTTTTTGTAGGTGGAGTAGTGCCCATCTACTTTGACTCGTGCACTACGATTTTGTAGACTCTGCTTGATCCACGAGAGAAGGTTACCTTTGATCTGCTTGGATACGAGAGCAGAGAGTATTGCCGGCACATTGGCTAGTTCAAAGGCCTTCTCTAGGTCTAGAAAAACGATGTAACCACGGCTGTTGTTGAGAAATGATAGCATGGAGGCTATGCATTCTGAGGTGCCTAAGCCAGGCTGGTAGGCAAACATGTTTTCTGGGAAGGGTGGGCATTTCCAGCGGACTCTGTTAAGTACCATCTTTTCTGCCGTCTTGCTCAGGCAGCTTAGGAGGGAGATGGGGCGAGGGTTGTCAGGGTCCTGTGGTTTTGGGATGGGCTGAATGTCTGCTCTGTTCCATGAGGCTGGTCTGATTCTTCGTGTGTATGTCAAATTGATCAGAGAGAGTAGAGCAAGCTCCCCTTGGGGCCCCATTTTTTTGATCATTGTGTATGTTATTCTGTCGGCACCTGGGGCTGTGTTCTTAGAGCTTTTGCTTACTCTTAGTAGCTCAGTCAGGGAGAATGGAGCATCTGTTTCATCTTCAGTGTTGATGGCCTCTTCTATTTCTTCCCATCTTGCAGTGGTGAGGTCCTGGAGTGTTGCTCTGGTGGTGATGGGGAGCTGGTTAGAGCTTGCTCTATCCGCGAATTTGATGGCGAGTTCTTCTGCTGCCCTGCTAGGATCCCTGTGGGGGGTGATTTTAGGAGGTTTTCCTTTAGCAAAGGAGTTGATGCTCCTCCACATCTGGCCCACAGAGGTGTGAGCATCTAGGTTGGAACACCACTCTAGCCATTTATTCCTCTTGATGTAGCGAGTCTCTTCATGGACATGTTGTTTGACTGCCTGGAGAGTGCGGTAGGAGTCTTCAGTGCGACGTTTCCTGTGCATTTTCCGAATGACGTCGAGCCGGTGGTTGAGTTCTTTAACTCTGTCACAGTAATACCATCTGTCCCGATGAGTGGTGTGTTGTGGTTTGCAGAGGGGTATGGAGGAGTTTGCTGCAGCTTGCAGGGCATTGACTAGCTCGGCCTCTGCTTGGTCGATGTCTTCAGATGGTACGTTGGCTGAAAACCAATTGCTGAGGTGCTCCTGGAATCGGCCCCAGTCGGCCTTCTTGAAATTCCATCGAGGGGGAGGAGCAGGGATTTGGAAGATTTCAGGAATTGGCAGTGTGAGATGGATCCCATAGTGGTCGCTTGTGACCAGGGGATGAACTCTCCATGTGGCGTCCTGCTTTAGGGAATTGGAGATGACTGGTTAGCCCGAAGAGGGTAGTCAGGTCTAAGCTACCTTTCCGTGGTCTGTAAATGTTGTACAGGTCTATGCAGCTGCCTTGAAGTTGGATGTTAACAGCGAGGACGTCGACATCTTCGCCACAGTAGACCGGTCGGATTATTTCCTTTGCTAATAGGTTTTTCCTGATGAAGGTGGCACTGCCTCTGTTCTCCCCTGGAGACCAGTGCTGGTAGAATCCATTGTATCCTGAGATTTTTGGAGGGTGTTGCTCTGTGCACAGGGTTTCTTGAACCATGATGACATCAATGTTGTCAGTCTTGGCTATGCCTTCAAGATGTTGTACCTTGTGTCTGAGACCCTGGGCGTTCCAGTGTGGGATCCCGAGATTAGACATCTTGATGATTTGAGGAGGTGGAGGTGGTAGGAGTGGTGGGTTGTTGAGGCTGCTGGTGGGTTCTGGAGACGAGGGCGTTGGCGACAACGGAGTGGGCTACTTCGACGACTTGATTGTAGGCATCTTGGGTGGTGGCTCTGGTATCGAGGAGTCGGACGGCTGCCTGTACGGCTTGAATGAGAAGGTTGGTGAGCTCGTTTACTGTGAAGAGGGTTTGCTGTTTGGAAAAGGAGGCAGAGGAAGGTGTCTGGATAGGCTGTTTAGGTATGGGGGTGTGGGAGTTTTGTCTAGGGTCCCGGGACCTAGTGTGGTGAGTGGGTGTGTGTGTGGTCTGAGTGTTCTGGGTGTTACGTGTGACTGCATTGTGTGTTTGGGTGTTGCGTGGGGTGGAGGTGTTGGTGTGAGTGTTGCGTGTGGGGTTGATGGGAGTGTGAGTGTTGTTTGGGGGGATGGTAGGAGTGTGAGTGTTGTGTGATGGGGTGGATGGAGTTGGTGTGGGGGTGGGAGCTGTAGGAGGTGTGATCTGTGTGTTAGGAGCTGGGTTGGTGTAGTGTGGTGGGTTTTGGTTGGGGAGGTTAGGTGTGAGTGGGGCAGGAGGGGGCATTTGCCAAGGATTGGAGGTGGGGGGAGGAGCTGGGGTGAAGTTGGGGGTGGTGTGT